>BJBW01008743.1:0-58138 GCA_004320125.1 Scolopax mira
CAGTGAGGGTGACAGAGCCCTGGAACAGGCTGCCCAGAAGAGTCCCCTTCTTTGGAGATTTTCAAGACCCACCTGGATGCAGCCCTGAGGGACTTGCTCTAGCTCTGGGCAATCCTGCTTCAGCAGGGGAGTTGGACTAGATGATCTCTATGGTCCCTTCCAACTCTAAAAATAATTCAGTGAAATTTTCTTCTTTGCTGTTTGCAGATACCATCACTTTGGTGTACATTCAGAGAGGACAATGTCCAGTGTGCCGGTGGCTGTGGTGACTGGGTCCAACAAAGGGATCGGATTCGCCATTGTGCGGGCTCTATGCAAGCAGTTCCCGGGGGACGTGTACCTGACAGCCCGAGACCCCGGCCATGGCCAGGAAGCAGTGGCAAAGCTCCAGGAGGAAGGGCTGCACGCATTCTTCCATCAGCTGGATATCGATGATCTGCAGAGCATCAGAGCTCTCCGTGACTTCCTGAAGGAGAAATATGGAGGGCTGAACGTGCTGGTTAACAACGCAGGGATCGCTTTCAAAGGTAGGAAGCGGACTGGCTAGGGTGGGACTGTCTTCTACAACGTTACGTGGAGAAGGACAGTAGCTGCATCGAGGGTTTTACAAAGTTTCTTGTACAAGATTTCTGTGCCAATGGCATGCCGCTTTTTTGGCTGGGCAAGCTGCCAGCCTTAAGCATGGCGAGAGGGCAATGTGAAACAGCTCTTGCTCTAGCATCTGTTGGGCTAACTGTGCATGTAAACATGCTTCCCATGAGTATTGTATTTGCATCACATACAGAGCATGGAAATACTTTAGGCACACAGTGCATGTGATCAGAGTTGGGTTTATTGCCTCAGTGCCCATGAGTTTCGTCAGGCCCATGGGAACCTGATGAAACTATCTCTGTGAATAGCAGCCTTGTTTCCTCGGGGATCTGTGTTTTCTCTCTTCAGCAAGCTCCATACTTTGTTCTATAACCTGCTCAAGGATTCCAGTTGATAAAAAAGAATCTTTGGCCCTGGGCGATTGTTTTGTTTAACTTTGTCTGGCCATATAGAACAGTGAACCTAGATCTTGCTGTGCTGAGCAAGAACTTAACCCTTTCATCTTCTAGTGGGCAGAAAGGCAGGGAAAGTGAGAAAGACAAAGCAGTTGGAAGGTAGAAGAGTGCATTTTTCTTGTAGTTGCTTATAAAAACAAATTGAGAATCATGTTAGCTCTAGATTGAACTTGTCATGCTTGTGATTTGCTCTTTTCTCTGCCAGTACAAACTTGTTCTTCCCATATTTTGGGGTGGGGATTTTTTTAAGTTTTTTGCCTGATCTCTAATTAGTACATGTAAATGTTGAAGCACAGTGTTGTGCTGACTCATCTGCCTACTGCATGAGTTAAGGAGGCCTGTCAGGTAGTATGGATCAAACCTCATCTGCTGCTGAAGATGGAGCTTCTCGTGTAGTGGGAGTGCAGCAATGGTGTTCTGAAGCCCAGTCACTGTAATACAACTTTGCATGGTACTTCACGGGAAGATTGCTCGTGTTCAAGATAAGCTTGATAGGAGGCAACTCTTAATATAATTGTCTTTCAGGATGTGCTCAAGGTAAATAAAACCTTGCAAAAACAGTTAAAACATTGTATCTCTGTCCCTGCTTATGATTTATAAAGCCTGCAGGTGTTCAGACTATTATTTCTTCATAAGCAGAGCCTAAGCTCAGCCTACTGTTGACAGTGAGTTAGTTGCAAGACTGAGCTGCAGCTACAGCAATTGCAGTGCAATGTGTGTTTCCTGGTGCTGAGTTTGATGGAGGCTACAGCTACTGCAATGTGGGTACCTGGGCAGGTGAAATAGAAGCTCTTCACGTTGTTGCAGCAAGATTTGTTAGAGCTCATTTGTGAGAGATCTTAGATTTATTATCATGGAACCACTGAGCAGATAAATAGGCAAAACAGTGTGACTGGTGGAGTTCCCATTAAGGTCCTTTACTACACCATAGATTCTTTATTTTTTATTATCATTTAGAAGTTACTTCCAGATGTTTAGCCTGGACTTTCTTCAAGCTGCTAACTTAGTGTGAATCAGCAGTAGGTCATACAATTAACAAATGTGATAGAGGAGCCAATAGTGTCTGTTGTTGTGTAGGTATCTAAAACAGAGGGTAGAGAATTTAACACCTGTGTAAGAACTTGCTGTGATGCTTATATCATATTTTGGGTTTAATTCTTGCTTCTGAGATTGATGTTTCTAACCAGGCTTGCTTCTTGCCTCACCAGGTTTCTGCTACCATCATAGATTGTTTTTCCTTTTTTTATTGTAGTACTGTGTATCATTGCTGTCTGTCAAAGATTAGATTTAATTTATTGTTCAGTTTTTGTGCTGCACTACAGATAGTCCAGCAAAAACCATTCATGTATGAAATGATTATGTAGCTGTGGGTTGCCTTCTGGATGAGCTTCTGGGAGAGCAGTCATTCCAGTAATGCTTATTAAATCAGGGGAGTGTGTATCTATCAGATGTTACAAGTAATATATCTTATTAGGCAAATGAGTAGGTGTTGGACTGTGGGAAAGCTTCTGTCTTGCAAGGTGGGTATGGAAGTAGGAATTTGCAGTTGTGTAGGTTTTTAGTTTAGTTTCTTCTCCCACTGTCATAACTCTTGCAATAGGTCATGATCTGGCTTCATGTCTCAGATTTGCAAATCACTTACTTGCATTTAAAGCTTGATGTCATGGTCATTGCTTGAGAGTATAAATAAGTTAGCTATTAAAGCTGCATTTTGCAATAAAAACACAACTACATCAAATACTAAATGACACTGCTTCTCTTTTGAGTTTACAAAGGTTTGAGCTATGGAGACAAGTGAAGGCCTGCCTAATCTATGTAGGTGGCCTTCATCACTGCAGAGACAGAGCCTGTAGCAGAAGAGGAGGAATGCTGTTACTTCAACTCTTACTTCCCCCTCAAAGCAGAGGACATGTAGCATATGGCTTTAGGGCTGAGCCAAATTGTCAGCAATGGTGCATCCTACCCCACTTGTGGTGGCAAGCTGATAGTTCTGTCTGCTGAAATCATGCCCTTACAGAACAGTTCATGGTCTGTTATGCTGCCTAAAACACCTCCCTTTCCTAGCTGTTCCCTTGTGTTAGCACAGATCTGTCCGTTATTGATCAGTTTTGGGGTGGATTGGTTAGTTTTGCACCAAAGCATTCTTTATAGAAGCGTTTACAGTGATTGTTTTAATTTGGCACTGCTTCAAGTTCCAACTGAGAAATCAAGACATGACAACCTAAGGGTCAGGCTATAGAAGCAGTTGTCTGCCGTGTTGTTGGCTGTTAGTACCAGGGTCATAGTCAAACTTCTGCATCTTCAGTGGCAGCATCCTAGATTTAGGGTCTTCCCTTCTGATTTCTTCTCTGCCCCCTCCTCTTCCTTCATATCCTTCCATATATCATAATGGTGGCAAAATGCTGTGCTATGCATTTAAGGGGAGAGGGCCTGTGGGTTGGCAAATGACTCTGCAGAGAAATACAAGTGCCTCTCCTGGGTCAAAGCTAAAGCCTTCAGCTAAGAACAGGTGAAAACATAATTAGCTCATTTTTAATATAATATTGCAGAGTTGGATCTTCTCATTAATAAGAATGTGTCACTGATGTTGCTTTTTTTTTTCTATGTATCTTAATTGATAATATGCCTGTTTCCTAATTATTAAAGAAAAAAAATGAACTAAGATACACTTTTGAGTTTTGGTAGTTCTTGAACTTCCTTTCAGACAGTAGTACAATTCTGATTTTTTTTTTTCTTTAATTTTTTTCCCTCTCCCTGGCTGCCACTTTGTATGAGAAGTTCATGACACAACTCCGTTTGCAGTCCAAGCCGAGGTTACACTGAAGACAAACTTTTTTGGAACCAGGAATGTTTGCACAGAATTGTTGCCTCTTATGAAGCCTTATGGTAAGTGTAGCATAACAAGTAGAGAAATAGTTTTGTATGAACTTTAGCCCTTGTTAAATAGGAAAATCCTGTCCCATGTCAGAAGTACACTCCCCCATAGCAAGAGGAGTGCTATGCTTGTACTGTAGGACCTTGCTGTACTGTAGGAGAGAGAACAGATGGCTTTTCCTGACCCCCAAAATGTCTCTGCTGCGTCTGTCTCTATCTGCTTTCAAACCAGTCACACTTTTCTGTTATGGATTGAAGTGGAATTCTCATGGTGCCCTTGAGAAGACATGAAGAATTTACCTATGCATATTTTGTCCATGTTATCTGCCTAAATAAATGGTTATTGCTTCAGAAAGGACTTTCTGGGGATACAAACTAGGATAAGGAAGTACCTAAAACCAGTGTTTCAGCTGAGTTTGATGTGACATGCCCATAATTGCCACTGCTGCAGAAACCTTTTCAATAGGCTGTTAGTCTGTTTCTATCTAGATCACAGCCTCTGCTGTATTTGCAAGTGAGGTAGTTATAAATGTCACTTATCATAGAATCACAGAAAAAATACCAGGTTGGAAGCCACCTCGAGGATCATCTGATCCAACCTTAAAGATGAAGGTTACACTTGAAGATATACATTGAGTTACTGTGATTTGATGATGTTGGGGGGAACTGGAAGAAAACACTTTACCAAAAATTGTACATAGAATGGACCAGTGTCAAAGGAGACAGGTGCATCAATAATAGGTATTAGCAGCACGCAAATAATCTGTACTCACTGGATGGTTGTTCTGCTCAGAATGTTCCCTTTCTCAAAACCAGGGAGCACTGGAAGCTACTGAAGCACTACTGGCATATCATGGATGATTTGAACAGAGGGTATTTGGGTCCGATGCTCACACCAAATCTAAAGGTTTTTTGTAAATACAGTTCTCTTTGAGACTTGTGATCACTCGGTATTTTCATGGATGTTTGCATACGTGCTTGTTGCTATGAATGAAATGCTGGCTACACCAACATTTGAATACATATAGGTTTTTAAGAGAAAAGAAGTTGAGTAGATGAGAGAGAATTTGGGAACTGTTAGTCCTTAGGGATGAAGAGAAGGATAGAGTAGATTAATTTTGTGAGGCTGGTAAGGGAGAGAGTAAAGAGTGCCAAAAGTGCGATTTAGTCCTGTTTTACTAAGGGTGAAGGACAAATGTGCTAAAAAAGTCATTAGCAGAAAGGATTAATTTCTGTAACTTTTAAGATCTGTCCTCATGTTTGTTGATGTACTGAATAGCCATAAACTAGCAAGAAGGAAGGAAACAGTGTAACAATTTTAGGGAAGAGGAGTGCATTACTGATTCAGCTGACTCATTCCTCTGTATTGAAGTGCTGGGAGATAAATAACCTACTGCAGTTTTGCATGCTGGGATTTGTAAATCTTCAGGTATTCTGTAAACAAGTTGATGGTCTCACTGCATTAAGATGTAGATTGCTTTTGTTGAATTCTGTAGTAGTCTGATTTTTGAGGTGCATTCTCACAGCACTTTACTTAAGCTGTTGCAGAAGTGAGAACGTTTTCAACCAGAACTTCAAGAGTGAAGTCTGGCTGCCTCTTTCTGAGAGGCAGAGAGCCTGAGAGCCTCTTTCAATGTGAAGATGTATAGTAGTAAGTGACTATTTCTTGGAAGAATACCTGAAGTTCAGTAGAGCTCTTGCAGGTTCACATATTAAATTACCCTCTGTAATGGTATTCACTAGAAACACTTGATGTTGATTTAACTATGATCTTCCAGAAGCTCTGCAAAATAGCCCACACAAAATATTTCACAGGTATTCACTTGATCAGTGAACACATAACAGTAGAGCAAGCCCACTTCAGTGTCTGGGCTTGGTTTATGTGTGTAGAAGTAATCAGTCTTTATTCTCTTTTACCAGGTAGAGTGGTGAATGTCTCTAGTATGGTAAGTAGCTCAGCTCTGAAAGGCTGCAGCCAAGAACTACAGCAGAAGTTTCGCAGCGACACGATCACTGAGGATGAGTTAGTGGAACTCATGAACAAATTTGTGGAAGATACCAAGAAAAGTGTGCATGAGAAAGAGGGCTGGCCAAATACTGCCTACGGGGTATCTAAAATTGGTGTCACAGTCTTGTCCAGGATTCAGGCCCGGATGTTAAATGAGAAAAGAAAAGATGACCACATCCTTCTCAATGCCTGCTGTCCTGGATGGGTGAGAACAGACATGGCAGGTCCTCAAGCCACTAAATCACCAGATGAGGGGGCTGAGACCCCAGTTTATCTGGCCCTTTTGCCTTCTGATGCTGATGGTCCTCATGGAGAGTTCCTCAGTAACAAAACTGTTCGAACCTGGTGAGCATATGTATGTGGACCTGAGCAGGCAGTAATGTGACTGTGGTTTAGTCTGTGCCTTGGGAGGGCATTTAGCCAGAGGAGTCACATTCTGTCCACAGCAGCAGCAGGGTGCTTTATCATTATAATGAGGTTACAGCTACGGTACTCCTGGGATTAATTTTACACAGGGGTACACTTCCCATGAGCCTGCTCACAGCATTGACTGCATAGCCCAAAATCTGATTTGTGGATATTCCAGCCCAGATGACACAGGCTAATTTGGTGATGCCCTAAGGTAGAAGTGCCTGACCTTGTTTACCTGAGTTTACTCTTAATTTAAATAATTGCCAGCCCTTCTCCCACTCCCCCGAGACAGATCTCAGGCATGAGTTGGGATGAGGCAGCAGATGCCTTACTCTTTCTCGGCACAATAGATCTTTCTAGGGACCATAGTTGCTTCCTGTGGTGGTACAGATATTCTCAGAGGGGGAGCAGATTGTTCTGAGATCTACAGTTTGACCAGTTTGGGGGGAGGCTAATAAGACCAGGACAGAATCACTGCTGTATAGAGATTATTATCAGTACAAACTGGAATTAGGTGAAAACATAAATAGCAGTGATATACATTAATAGAACTTAATCTGATTGATTTGTTAATATGTGTAAATGATTAGTTGCTGATTTGTATTCATCCAAGTGGCTTATTCTGATACTGAAAATTTATGATGTTTGAAAATTCACTTTGTGCAGCTAAGTTTGTAGCTGGAATGTGTGATGTTTGGACTATATAAGAGAAAATAAACTACAGAACTGATGTAGCAAAATGTTCTTCTGGACTTCCAGTTCGTTTATTGCACAGCCAGAAGTTTCCTTATTTAAAACCTGGATTAAATGCTCTCTATGTAGTAGAGAAAACAAACTGTAAATATTACACTACTATTACAGAATAGGACTGAAATACATAATTATCATGGTAATGAAGTAATCTAAGTAAAGTCACAATGGGAGGAAGCGGTGACATGGAGAGCACTGAATTTGTTTCTTATTTTAAATGTTGGTTATGGCATTTCGAATGCTTAATGCTGAAAGGTTGCCATGGCGTTTCAAGCTGTAGGGGTGGAGCCATGTGGCAGTGGAGGCAGCCTGGGGTTAGGGCAGGGGGCCTGGGACAGCCCCAGGCTGTGGGACAGAGGGCTGTAGGGGACTGTAGGTTTGGTCACCCCCAGGCTATAACCCTGCAGGGCTGTCTCCAGCAAGATGGTCACAGCCCCACTTTGGGCAGGAGGAGGCTGCTGCCCTCTTCAGCTGGCTGTGAGAAGATGAAGGAGCTGGAAACAATTGCCAATAAATTTGTCACGAGTGATGACAAATCAGCAATGGACACAGTAATTCTTAATCAGGAGTCAGCAAGACAATGCCAAAGTGGCTTAGCTGACTGGGTTTTACATGGGCCTCCCCCTGGTACAGTTTGTGTTCAGAGAAGCCTTGGGTCAAAAGACATAAGTAATATGTGTGGGTTTGGTAATCACTTATCAGCGTGGAACAAAGGTTTGATTGTTAGTTGTTGTAGCTACTGTTTTAATGAAGATGGAAGTATTGCCAAGTGAGTCATGCCCCAGAGCTCGTGGAAGAGTGGGACGAGTGCTGCCCCAACAGTTCTCATCATAATCTATTCTTAACGAAGGAAAAAATCTGAGGCCTTTTGTTTAAGGGCACTGGATCAGTTACAAAATCCCTGCATGAAGTTCTAATGCATTTCATGTACTACCAACAGACTGCCTACAGTATGATAGCCCCCAAAACCATCCCATTAATACAGTAACTTGACTGTCATTCTGATGTGCCACAGAAAGAACTACAGTTTGCATGTGCTCTTCTAGTCATGGTAATGGTATTTCAGCAAAATAAAACATGGCTGTTCTGATTTAGTAACAAATTGTGCACAAATTTAAGAGATATCATCCAACAGTGGAGAATCTGGTTCTTCATACTTGAAAAGCTGCTTGAGTCATTAAGGTTCAAAAGTTGCCTGTCCTGGCTGACATGTGCAGACTTTCCAAAAAAACCTTGGCCTGGCTTTCTTATGGTTTCTGCAAAGACCAGACTCTGAGAAACCTTGTCCATTGTTAAATACAAAGTAGTTTCTAAGTATCCCCCATGCTCTGTAAAGCTGCTTCTTAAGTTTAACTCAGGGTCTGGGGTTTTGGGGGCTTTTTTATGTTTAAAGCAAACAAATTTTAAGTTAAAAAGTTTTACTAAAGGTGTATTTCAAATTCTTATATTAAGCCCTTTCACAGTGCTTATTCTTTTTTAAACTTACAAAGGGTTTGTTTCAGGGTAAGGAAGCAAAGTGGAAGATGATGGCTAAGTAGCCATCTTCAGAATCATCATTTCTCCTGATGAAACTGATTATCATGCAGAGGGTTTCTTCTGGTACGACCAGAAAGACGAAGGGAGCACAGATCTTTTCCACAGCCATTGGGGCTGTGGTGCAGCGCGGGAGGGAGGAGAGACCGCTGGGGTTGATTCTGCACAGCTGAAGGAGGGAGAAAGAAGAGGCAGGAAATCCTGGCTGCTCACAGGGAGGATGAGAGTCGGGAAGGAGCTTGTGCAGGAGCAGCACGGACCCTGGTGGCACTGGCAGGAGGGCTGTGTCCCAGGAAGAAGCTGGGACTGTGCAGGGCAGGCTGCCCGGGGAGGGCCTTTTGCTGGCAGCAGAAGGAGAGGGCAGCGTGTGTGGCTGGCTGGGTCTTTGGACGGAGCTTGCATTGTTCAACCAGAATGTCTTTTCTCTTTTTCTAAGCTGCCTCCTTGCTTCTCTCCCGTGTCTGTTGTGTCTGAGGTATTTTATTGCTTTCAGATGCTGGCGTGCTTGCCAGGGGGTCATTGTGTAAAGTTTAAGGAGACTAGGAAAGGGATGAAATAAACGAAATAATAATGATCCGTTCTACTGTATAAAACTTGTACAGGTGATTTACTGCTCTTCTTTTGATGGTATGTCACTACCATTTTTACTTTGGAATTTATTAGCCAAAGAAACTGCTTGGCAGTGCAGTAGCTGTGGTGACATGGGACAATAAAGGAATTGGATTCACAATTGTGGGAGCTCAGTAGAGGCAGTTTCCTCTGGACGCCATGGCTTGCACAGGGCATCATCAGGCAGCAGGGGCAAAGCTTCAGGAGCAGAAGCTGTTCCTGGTGCCACATCAGCATGCAAGGCCTCTAGGACTTCTGAGGGAGACACAAGAAGACGTCCCTGTCCACTGGCTAACAGTCCCACACCAAAGGCTGTCCTGGGTTGTTGAGCAGAGCTTTGCTTTGGAAAGCTGGTGATCTGAAGGTACAGGGGCAATCAGTAAGGAGACTGGTCTGCTCTCAGCCTTTTTGAAAATGAAGGGGATTACAACCAGGTCATTTCTATCTGGATCCCCTGCAACGCTAATCACTGCAGTGTGGGCCAGACCTCCATGTCCATTCCAGTTCCAGTGCTGTTTAGTGTAGCACATTTGGTTTTCACAATTCAACCACAGACATTCCTAAAGAGTTTGAAGTCAGTTTACCTAAAAAAGATGAAGAGGATATACCCAGCTTAACACGTTGTTTCCTTAAAATTTCCATTTAACTATTTTCCTATATGAATAAAGAAGGTGGCGAGAGCTCTTGAGAATCCATTTAAGTCTATAGATAATTTTAATTGAACCCATCTCTTACAGTAGCATAACCTGACATGGAGGCAGTGTTGTGACTTTGAATGCTGTGATATTCCTCTCGACCTAAAAATGTGTCAAGAAAATGTAGATTATTTATGCTGCCCAGGACTACTTAAAGCACTCCAATGCAGAATACAATTCAAACTCCAGTCTCCCATTAGTATAGGAATGTTTCTCACTTTTTTATCTCAAATAATGAAAAACAAGAACGAACAATAGTGATGCTTTACAATGGAAATCCTTCAGTTTTGTTTTTGTTCTGCAAAGGCTTCGATTTGGAATAATAATAAACTGCCAGCTGGACAACACTCTGGTCTTAGGAGTCAGTTTTCACCATCTATAGATCTCTTCACAAGGTCAGCTATTTGTAGCACTTAAATCCGAATGAACAATACCCAACTTCACAGTTTCCAGTTGGGATTGTTGCCTTGTCTTGGGACCTTGCTCACTGACCCAGAGTTGTGGTTACTCAGCACCCTTAATATCCTACCCTGTCTCTCCTCAGGTACATACCCACACACTCAAATGCCCTGATCTTATGGGCATTGTCTGTTTGGTTTGGTTGGAGTTACACAGTATTTAGAAGACGTATGGCAGTAGTGGCTCCAGAGGTGTTTTATTTGTGAATGCATTGGTTTAGATGCTGCTAGGGAGATAAAATACTGAAAGCAAGCAACTTGATAAAAATTCCCACAGTAAATAATAGAAATACTACATGGTTTCATGGTAGAAATTTCATCTTTTAAATCGCAAGGGATATTTAAAAAAAGAAATAAATAATCTGATGAGTGATAAATAATTGGAGTAGACTTTTCCAGGATGAACCAAACAGATCTATGTCAACGTCACATGGAAGTTAATGTGAATGTTCATTAGACTGAAGTGCAGCCTGGCTGCCTGCAGCAGTGATTACATCAGTAGATCTATCACTTGATGCCACCCAAAAGGCCAGGATTTAGCATGGGCAGTGCTGCCATGGTGCATAGAACAAACAGATATATAGCCTTCCCCGAAAAGAAGTCTTGAAGGGTTGGTATGATAGGCAAGCTTTGAATTAGCATAACCAATGATGCAAAACCCAGCATTCAGAGTTATTTTTCAGATGGTTTACCAACCAGCAGATTTGTAAGCACCAGAGCAGAGGAAGTGGCTCTGGAGATCAGTTGGTTTTGGTGCATGTTCAGAGCAAAGCTTCATGGCAGGCAGAGCACTTCCATGGCCTTTCCATCAGGAGATGCTCTGGGGGCTGCCAGCAGCCATTTGACTCAGGGGGAGCCCAGGAGAATCCCTCTCTTCCACGTTGCTGCCTGGTTCTTTGAAATTCCAGAAGACCTCTGTCTTCTGGTAGGAATGGCAAAGTGGTTCAAAAGTGAGGTGGAAATCAGGCAGAAAAGAATACAGTTAGGAGCTCACATACAAATGGTGCAGTCAAAGGACACAAATTTATGAGAAAAAGAGCTGCTAAAGAAATAGCAAACCCTCAGAAACTAATTTTAAAATATCCTGAGTAATATACTATATTTTGGGACATAAATGTCATGTGTTAAGGACATCATCAAAAATGCAAGTTCTTTGCTCAGTCAGGCATGTATATAGAAGCACTGACCTTCATTTCCAGGAACTAAGCTATGCCACCTTCAAAGTTGCAAGAACCTGAAATTTAGAATTGAACTTAAATTGATGGCATTGTGTTTTAGAAAGATAAGCTATGTTGATGGCCATAGTACTGAATATATCTACTGCCTTTTTCCCAGTTTGAAGTAAAACAGAACCAACTTTCTATTCAGTAATTTGACATCTTAGCTGGGCCTCTTCTAAGTCTCTGAAATTAACGGCACATTGTGGAGAAAAGTGCTCGTTCTCAGAGTGATAAGACCAATGTTTGTGCTTCATGTCTAGGAACGGAATGCAGAGAGGCTCTTGCTTATACTTATTGCTTTAACAACCAAGGTCAGACAATTTCTTTATTTGACCCATTAGAGGGTCGGAAACGGAAAAAGCATAGAGGTGTCTCACCTGTGGGGAGGAACGAACAGGACAGGTGACCCAAACCTGACCAACTGGGGTATTCCATCCCATCTGCCCCAGGCTCAGTATAAAAGCTGAGGGATCAAAGGGTCAGCTCTCTTTCGTCAATGGTTGACATCTGAAGAGGACCCTGTCTGTTCATCTGCCTTTGATCCCAATCCCTGTGTTCCTGACTCCAGAGCTGGAACCCAGTTCCCATCCAATGCTGAGTCCAGTCTGGGACTTCCCCAGTGCCTGCCGGTGACACCATCCTGGGAGCTTGATATGGTTTTGTATGTATTCTATGTATTTTCATTATTTCCTTTTTTTATTATTTTAATATTGATTCTTCATTAAAGTAGTTCAGTGCATTCTAAAGTTCTAAATCTCCTTATCATTTCCTCTCCTCCTTTTTGGGGAAAAGGGGAAGGGGGAGGGGGAGAAGGCCATCTGTCAGTCTGGTTTTGGTAAATTTGGCCAAAACCACTACAGCCTTGTACACCTAAGGAAAAATATTACATTCAAAGGATTGAGTCAGTTTGTTGTATTAGGAGGAAGCCCCGACTGAATTTAGAACCTGATTGCTTGTATGCTCTAATACCACCCCATTTCTGAAGATTTGTCTTTTAAAATGCCGATAGATCTCTAATAAAGCTGCAAATCACTGCAAAACGATTTAATATGTTGCCACACAAATTTCCCCCGGGTGTAACACCTTTTTCTGAGGTCACCCAGCCTCTCAGGCATCCCCGTGGTCCTCAGCGCCGCAGGCAGACACTGACTTCCCACATGGATGGGATGTGCAAGAGCCGTGTGGGCTGTACGAAAGCTTGAGAACAGCTGCTAACATGTGGTGGTGAGGTGGCACACTCTGAAGCTCAACCACCAGTGTTTTTGCAGTGCCTGATGCAGCTTTTGGAGATGCACACAACTGGGGAGGGAAAGCACACGGGGAAGCCTTCCCCCCTTCCCTTCTTGCTTACAGCACATGCATAAAGCCGTCCCACTGGGTGCCAGTAACCCGAGATTTTATTTGCTAGAAGAAGAACATGCCAAATTCTATTACTGAAATCTAGCTGGGAAGGGGAAAGATAGGTGGGCTCAAGAAAATAAAAAAGAGTATGAAGGTAAAACTTACTGGAGATCGTTGTGGAAACAGTATCCATCATAATCTTAAAAGCCACAGTTTCTGTTCTCTCATCTTGAATAACTGAACGGGTTTGGGGGGTTTTTCCTTGACTTTTCCAGCCACTTTGAACTGCCAGGTTTATGTTCTGCCCGCATATGAAATAATAATAATAATTAAAAAAACACGAGCCAAACCCCAAAACTGAGGTTAAATAATATGTTTCCATGTATAAAAATCTTTGGTATTGGTATATCTTTTCCATGGTGTAAAAATCAGGCAAGATCATATATTCTTCTTTCCATGGGCATTTTGCTAGTTCCTTTAGTTTTTTCTTTTTTTTCTTTTTTTGCCGTAAGAGTGCTAAAACCCGA
This sequence comes from Scolopax mira, assembly GCA_004320125.1. Classification (NCBI taxonomy): domain Eukaryota; kingdom Metazoa; phylum Chordata; class Aves; order Charadriiformes; family Scolopacidae; genus Scolopax; species Scolopax mira. The sequence goes on from BJBW01008743.1 coordinate 13,473, forward strand.
GCACATTAAATTCCTTTCAAGGCTTTTGTAAGGAGCAGAGCAGAGGGCTTCTTATCTCAGACTCAAGCTCTACAAGCGTGGACACTGAGTCCTCCGTGAAAGCTGCGTCTCCCAAATTTCTCAGAAGTGCGTCATGCCTAAGAGAAGCAAAGCTGCTATACGCTCCTTTTCCTGGCTCCAGTGGAGGTAAGGGACATGCTGAAACTGGCTTTTCCTGGATGAGGAGGTGACAACCCTAATAGTTTAGATACCAGAAAGAAATTCTTTGGTGTGAGGGTGGTGAGGCACTGGAACAGGTTGCCCAGAGAAGCTGTGGATGCCCCATCCCTGGAGGTGTTCAAGGCCAGGCTGGATGGGGCTTTGAGCAACCTGCTCTGGTGGGAGATGTCCTGCCCATGGCAGGGGGGCTGGAACTCGATGATCTTTAAGGTCCCTTCCAACCCGAACCATTCTATCATTCTATAACCCAGTTGCCCGCCTCCGCGCAGGGATGCCCGTCCCCGCGGCGGGAGGGCGGTGCAACGCCCCGCCGGGAGACGGACGCGTGAGATCGCAGCGCCGCCCAGCCGCCGCCTTGTTTCCACACCAGCCGGGGCTGATGCACCAAGCCAAGGCAGCGCCCCGGTCCCGACCCGCCGCCACGACACCTCCCCAGCGGCCCCGGCGGGGAAGGGCCGCGGGTGGGGAAAGCGCCGGGCCGCCTGGCCCTGTCCCCACGGCTACACGCCGCCAGGGGGCGCTCGGCGCCAGGCGCTGGCCGCCGGACTGTACCATTTCCCCGCGGGGAGGTCGGAAGGGGGGGATGACCCTCTGCGGGCTGTGGCACTCACCGACTGGCAGCTTTCCTTCAACGCTCGGCAGCGGAAAAAGACGAGGGAGGCCGCCACTGGGCGGAAACATCCGGAGCATTCCTGTACCGGTCTACAGGCTTCCCCTCCCTCTCCCCCCCTTCTCCCTCACTCAGTAGTATCGCCCCAGCTGCCGGCTGCGGCGCGGCCCTGCCGGCGCGCGAGGGGTGGGGGTGGTTTTTTTTTCGCTCCCTCCTGTTGCCATAGAGACCGCAGGGCGCCGCCCCCTCCTCCTCCCGCCCTGTCCCGTCCCGTCCCGTCCAGCGTTGGGCTGGGACACGTCGCTGTCGCCGCTGCCACCGCCAGCCCGGGCGGTCCGCGGGGCCCTTGCCAGGTACCGGGGGTGGCGGGGAGCAGCGTGCTGCCTAGCCGGGTGCGGGCGTGTTGGGGCGGGGGGAGAGAGAACGCGGAGGCATCTGGCGGTGACTGGGACTGGGGGGTGCGGTGGCCGGTGGCCCGGCTGAGGGGAGCCCGCCCTGTCACCGCCGGCACGGCCTCGGCGGGTGAGGATGGAGGGGGGCTGCGGCGGAGCTGCCTGTCCGCCGAGGGAGAGGGTCCTGAGGGGGCCCCGGCCCGCCCCGGCAGGACGGGACCTGAGTGGGGCCCGTGTCCCGCCGCGGGTCTATGCGGTACCCCCAGCCCCGGGGGCCTGCAGATCCGCAGCCGGGCTCTGGGAGCCATCGCCAGCCGGGGGGGGGGGGCGGGTGCGCGGGGGCTGCCCGCAGAGGCCCCGCATCCCGGGGAGGGGGCAGCGCCTGGTCCCTTGGGATCAAAGGCGGAGCGGCCGCCTCCTTCACCTGCACTAACGATCGGCCCCCTCGTCCGCGGAGGAAGTTTGTGACCCGGGATTTGGAAGATGTGCCTGAAGGTCACTGGCAAGTGGCTTTTGTTTTGGTTGGGGTTTTTTGTTTTGGTTTTTGGGCTTGGTTTTTTGTTTGGTTGCTTGTTTTTTTTTTTAATCTTCCTGCCTTTGTATATAAGCACAAATACGATCTATTTGCCATATTTAGATTATTGGATTTTTTTTTTTTTCAAACCTTGCTGCCATCTAGCAATATAGGCACGTTAAATCAAATCATTAAGTGCATCACTGCTTTTCTGGGTGGGAATAAATAATTCACCCGTCTTTTCACAGCAAAGTCCAAATAAAGTGTCTTAAGAACTGAATGAGACAATTTTTTTTCCCCCAGCTGAAGTTCTAGTAGTTTGGGTTTTTTCTTGAGTAGGTACATTCTATTTTAGCCTCAGAATCTAACTAGATTTTAGTTAAATGGACTATGAGGTTTTAATGCCATCAGCATGCTTTAGGACAGAATATTTAGACTCCCTTTAAGTGCTATTGATAATTTGATTGATCCACTGTTCTCAAAGTGGATTCATGTGGGTATATTCCATTTACAAATTAAGAATTTTGGTGTGTTCTGTCAGCAGAACGACTGCCCAATTCTAAATCATCTGGACAAATCTCTTATTTATGAAAGTGGCAGCACTCTCAACTTGGCAGGGAGCTGCTAGGATTCTTCCTAGCTCATGCTTTGTTCTAGGGAGCATGAACACAACCCAATAGTCCAATGGTTACGGTACTTACGTGAGATGAGGGAAAATTTCTTGTCCTGCTTATTTTGGGGCAGTGTCTGTGTCAGGTTACTCATAATTTGTAATACATAATTGCGGTATATTTGCATATACTGCTGACTGTATATGGCAAATTTGCCACTTTGTTGGATTTTACTTTTTTTAAATCCTTGTTGGAGCAAGGATACCTGTATCCCAGGTGAATGTTACACCTTGCAAGGCAGTGGGGGTTTTTTACTCTCTGTGCTGTGAGAAGCACTATATACAACCTGGTGAAAACAGAAAAAAGTCAACCTTTGCTGTAGGAAACCAAACAAGCAAAACCAACCAACCAGCCATTGTCCTGATGAAATTGTGTGAGAATACCTGGTTTTTCAGGTATTTTTATAGAGATGCATCTGGGTTGGACATAGAGTGGTTCTTTGAGCAATGGCTGAACCCTACTATCAGGGAGTGCAAAAGTGGCTTAAACCTGGCTTTAAAATCCTTTTTCTTTTGTGGTCACATCCAACATTTCTCTGTTTCTGAGAGTTTGCTAACAAAATTTTCATGTAGTTATTTTAGTTTACTAAAGTTAATGATGATAGTTGTTCCATTGATTATTTTTTTTAAGTGTTGTGAGAGATGAGCTGCTTTAAAAGAACATAGAAGACTACTTAGATTTATTTTTGTGTCCCAACAATATAAAAATGAAAGCAGGTGTCTTTCAGAAACTTTATAAAATATTTTGTAATGGGACTGTACTTTCTTTTCTGTATCAGTGCTATAGCATGGATTGACATAAACCTGGCATTCCTAAACCTAAGCATCTTTCTAGAAGAATATTTTTGTATATTAGCTAAGAGGAGAACTAGAGTCATAGGTAGCATAGGAGCAAAGGTATGACGTTTCCATGCATGAAATCCAGCCCCGCCTGTTTGCCATTGTTCTGAAACAAGTGTGCTGCTTTTTTAATCTAAATGTGTTGCAAAAGATGAGAAAATCAGCTCTGAATAACTCATTTTTTCCTCCATAAAAATAAACGGATTGTGAAATAAAGGAAGGTTTGAATACATGCCTTGACACTTTGGCACAGCGCCTTAGTCTTGTACTTCAGCATCTGCTGCTGACAAGTTGAGATGCAGAGTTCTGAGAGCTCCTTCTGCTGTGGGCTGAGAGGCCCTTTAATGGGATTCCTCTGGGAAAGTAGAATTTTGATATGAGATATTTCTCATTCCACAGCTGCAGGTAACCTTTCAAGACACTGCACAGGTGATAAGTTATGAAAACTATTTACTTATTCCGAACTCCTTGTCAGTACTTTGGCCATTTATAATGAGAATCTATATTCTTTTACTTTGTTATTGTGTGAAAGAGCCACGTGCATGGAAGGAAAAAACATGTTTCATAAATAGGAAAATGTGACGACAAAACTTCTAAAACAGGCAGTGGGGAGTTGGAATCACGCCTGTTAAATTATTTTTAACTTTGTGTTGAAACTTTACCAGATGACTTGTTTACTGTGGTCTATCTGTGCTTCTACATGTTTATTATTATCTTACAGTAATTCAGCTTTGCCAGAACTTAAATGCAGGTTATGTTTTTGTAACTGTGTACGTGTTTTAGTTTACCAGAAAATTTCATCTTGCTATGAGAACTGAAGATGGACCCAGAAGAGCAGGAGTTACTTGGTGATTACAGATACAGAAATTATTCTTCAGCCATTGAGAAAGCTTTGAGAAACTTTGAATCATCGAGTGAATGGGCAGATCTTATATCTTCCCTTGGCAAACTCAATAAGGTACAGTGTCAGAGGATTATTTTTTCGTGTGTTTATTATCTTTGTATTGCTATTAACTTTTCTGTAACTTACAGTACTTAGCAGAATTGAAAATCCACTCAAGAAAAATAGTTCATAAAGAAAGGATAATGGAAGCAGCTAAGTCAGTATGTTTTATATAAATGTGAGAAATTCTGGTACAACCAACAGAGGCTTCCTTCAAATGGTATTTGTTTCCTTCATACAGCTAAATTAATCTCATTTTTGCATCAAAGAAACACTCAGGGTGCTGGTTACTCACTCTAGAGCAGCTTAAAAAGTCTTTGTAGAGAACAGGAGGTCACAAGTTTTAGTATATTTTCTGAGTCAAAGCTTATATTTAAAGATTACATTTACTTGACTATGCCCTTCCCTAGTATTTGGAGAAATAATTGATTTGGTGGTGGTGGTTTTTCTGTGACCATGGAAAATATGGCTGAATATAGGAAGAGAGAAGAAGACTTTTCTGTGAAAACACTTAGGAAGCGTGTCCTCTCCTCCTGCCCAAGAAACTAGATGGCATGTTCTTTGTGTCCCACTTGGCCTCTTTTAACAAAAAGCTCTTACATGTTTGTGGGGCAAGAGTAGTTACAGAGTTGCAGTCACTAAGGAAATAGGAGTGGGAGGGGGCAGAATTCATAAGGAAACATCTGTTGTTTCCAGATAGATGCCTCATGTGCCTTTGCTGTCATTGCTAAACCTTAATTCTACAGAGTTTTCAAAGAGGAGAATCCGTAGAATTATAGAATTATAGAATATCTCAAGTTGGAAGGGATCCATAAGAATCATGAAGTCCAACTCCCTGTTCCTCGAAGGACTACCTAAAACTTAACCATATGTCTAAGAGCATTCATCCAGATGCTCTTTGAACTCTGATAGGTTTGTGCTGTGACCACTTCCATGGGGACCCTGTTGCAGTGACCGACCATGCTGCAGGTGAACTACCTTTTCCTAATGTCCAGTCTGAACTTCCCCTGATTTAGCTTCATTCTGTTTCTTCGTGTCCTATTGCTGGTCACTGCAGAGAGGAGATCAGCTCTTCTTCCTCAGCTGCCCCCCGAAGGAAGTTGTAGACTCCAGTGAGGTCACCCTCACTTCTCCAAGCTGAACAAACCAAGTGACCTCAGCCACTCTTTTTAAGTCTTGCCCTCAAGACCTTTCACCATCTTGGTCACCCCCCTCTGGACATGCTGTAATAGTTCCTTCTTGCACTGAAGTGCCCAAAACCACGCACAGTACTCAAGGCAAGGCCACGCCAGTGCTTGATGCACCTCAGGACACAGTTGGCCCTTTAGCCTGTCAGGGCACACTGTTGACTCATATTCAACTTGCCATCAACCCAAACCCCCAGATCTCTTTCCATAGGGCTGCTCTTCAGCTTCTCATCCCCCAGTTTGTACAAGTAACCAGGATTATCCCATCCCAGGTGGAGATCCAGCACTTGCTCTTGTTAGATTTTATATGGTTGCCGATTGCCCAGCTGTCTAGCCTATCCAGATCTCTCTGTAAAGCCTCTCTACCTTCAAGGGAGCCCACAGATCCTCTTAGGTTAGTATCATCAATAAACTTCCTTAACATACACTTGACTCCTGCATCCAGATCCTTTATAAAAACATGAAAAGCACTGTCTGTAAAATTGGGCCCTGGGGAACCTCACTGGTGGCTGGCTGCCAGCCTGATATAACCCTTTGGGCCTGACCATCAGCCAACACGTTATGGACTTGTCTAGTTGTGTGCTAGACAGTTTATCCAGAAGGGTACTGTGAGAGCCAGTATCAAAAACTTTGCTGAAATCCAAGAAACACACATCTACTGGCTTCTCTTGGTCAACGAGATGGATGACGTTGTTGTAAAAGGAAATTAAGCTTGTTAAGAAGGACTTTTCCCTCGTGAACCAATGCTGACTATGACCAATGACTGCGTTGTCTCAGATGTTTTTCACTAAGTCCCAGAATAGCCTTCTACCTAATTTTACCGGGTGCTGAAATGAGACTGACACACCTGTAATTACCAGGGTCTTGCTTCTTACCCTTCTTGAAAATTGGGACAATATTTGTCAAATTGAGTTTTTTTTTTAAAGGACAACCATGTTCTTTTCTCTTCAGAGGAGAGAAGCTGGATGTTGTTCTGGCAATAGAAGTTACACATTTCTACCTTTGCTGTTTCATCATGATTCCCCTCAACGCAATAAGGAGAGCTAGAGGTCTTCAGACTGCTTCTCTCAAAAGGGAAAATAAGAAATAATTAGAGTGACAGATTTTTTACCTGTGGCAAGTAGTAGGCTTTGATCTTTTATCTTGACCTAGATGAACACACTTGACCTAGCTGAAACTCTTATTCAGCTACAGAATTGCTGCTATGTAGCAGCATAGTAGAAACAAAGCAAAAAAAAAAAGCTTTAACTGTTACATCAGTCCATCTGCTGTGGTATTTTATGTACTTAATCGTTTCAGGAGCTTAAGAGTTGGGAGAGCAAATCGTCCCCAATGTTCATCTACTTCTGCCTTTTATCTGAAAATAAGGATGATATGTCAGGGGAATGTGCTGCCAAAAGGAAGATTGTGAAATAAGATGTCAGTAGCTATTCTTTTAATTCCTGTGATTACTTGGTCTCTTACATCCTAAAGCATAAAAAAAGTTGTTGAGTTCTGTTAGTGTTAGGGGAGGGTGAGGTGTTTCTCATGTAAGAGCTTCTACAGTCAGTTCTGAGACTGAATGAATGAACCGGGAGAGAATGGGTAGGAGGGAGGACATCAACAATATCTCAATGATAAAAGTGTTTTTAAACACAGTACACGGTTATATTCAGGAACTTGGGTGTTAGTAACTGCTATGGAGTGATGCATATTATTAAGCAAATGTGAAAATGCTGAGAAAGGGAGAGATAGAAGAGGATGAGTAAGTAGTGGAGTTTTGGAAGTACTCTCCATGCTTCTAGAGTAGCATGGAAGATCTCTCTTAGGCACATATTTCTTAAGGATCTTTGTATTGGTTGACTTTAGTTGTGGGTGGTTTTGCTTATATAGGTGTATATGTTTTCTGGGGCTTTTTCTTCTGTAGGCACACTTCAGCAATATTTTGCACTAATTAGTTCGACAAGTTAACACACACACGCACACACAGACACACACACACACACTTAGTTCTGTAGAAGCTCAGTGGCAATCATCCTTCAATACAAGGTCTGGAGGAATCAGCACGGTCTCTTGCTACTTCAAGGTGAGGGAAAAAGAATGGAGGGAGCTGATCCAGATCCTTTTGGCCTCGGCTGAAACAAGTGATCTTGGAGCTTTTGCTGCTATTACTCCTGGTGAAAAGAGACAACTCTGCTACTTCTTTCTGTTATTACTACTTAGCTACCAAGGTTATACTGAAGGTTGTTTTTCACAATTTCTCTGTTGCTTCTGTGGTTCTAACTAATGTTTCACAGTGACTTGCAGAAACAAAAAAGCAATAGAGAAATTGGTTGACTTGAATCTGAATGGTCAGCCAAATGGTTGTCTGTAGATCTAGAAAGATTATTTTTTGTCACTTAAGGGAGATGAGCCTTGCCTAACTTGACATGACTTCAATGTGAACAGTTTCACCTTGAATCACTTTTAGGCAGAGAGAGGAATAAGAGATCTATTTGTTGTCGTTGTTGTGACTCATCTCTTGCTATTTAAAGTAGGTCAGATGAACGCTGTCCTAAAATTGCGTGTCTTCTCACTGGTTTTATAGGGAGCCCGAGGTGAGTTACTACAGTGTTGTCCATGTTTTTTAGCTGACCTAAGCTTCTAAGGTTAGGTAAGACGAGTGTCCCCTGCGGTTTTCTGTACAGAACTGCAGGCACCAAGAGTGATCATGAGTAAAGGATGGAGAGAAAACAGGTTTTCTAGAGTCGGCAGGATTTGCCGACTTACGCTACACCCCAAGTTTGTAAGGCAAAGATTTTTTGAGTTTTAATTTGAATAGTGTGGGTGTTATGCATCATCATGGTGGAGGAGAAGCAGCGGAAAGTAATATTTATAAAAACTTAGAGAAGAATGTGAATAGACAGATGGAAGCAGGTGAATTAAACAGGCAGTAAATATGGATGTTAATGTTTCAAAGAGGGTCTTCAGCTTTGCTCTGAAACTTAACTCATATTCCACTTGTAAATATCTCTCTCTCCATGCTTTGCTTCTGTTCCAGCTCTAGTTACTATAAACAGGTCAATTAGTAGCTGCAGCCTAGGCTGCTCCACGCTTCAAGATCTAGTATTTTTAGTATACTATTCTTGGATACAGCTTTGAACCATGTTTTCATTGTTATTGCAAATTTGCATACATTCAGTTTGGAAAGCACTGTTTTGTGACTGAGGTTTTCAGATATTCAGCACAGATTGCTGCATCCAGAATACAGTGATCTGTTTCAATTGTCTTAGTACTAAAATGTGATTGTGCTTTTGCAGATTTTGCCAGCTTGTTCCAATGTTTTAAAAGGATACAGCTCTGCAAAACCACTTCAATGCTTTGATAAAAAAAAAAAAGGCTGGGGGGGGTAGAGCTGTTATCTTTTTAAACCTAGAAATAGGTGGTGGTTCAGCATGTCAGTTTGTCAATTAAATAAGTGCTTTAAAAATTGTTTTCATATCCAAAATGTTTGCCACTGTCTATTTGGAGTATAAACAGATATGTATATTATGTAACATACATATATAAAAATATTCATGTAGGGGGAACTTTGGGCAATTTAGAGGCTAAAAATTTTATGAAGTTAGGAAAATCCAGGTGCACTGTTTGCATTAGGATTTTAATACAGATCATAAGCATATATTGTTCAGAAATTTTAACTCTGGCTGCAGGCAAACAGTAGATAAATAACACAGTTTACAAAACGAAGAACCAAGCAGTAGTAAATATTGGATTCCACAGCCTGCTTTTGTGGATAAACTATGAAAGAAGGTTTTCAAAAAAGTCTGAAATTTACTGATTCATAGAAAAGCACAAAATCTCACTAGGTTTTTGGGATGTGAATGTTTAAACTCCCCTGTCCGGTCATTTAATCCATATATATTAAAAAACAACAACAAAACACAAAAGTCGCTTATCTACCAAAAAAACCCAGCTCGCATCTGTTTGACAAGAATAATGGACAGGATTTTGCCATCCATATTTAGTTTGCAACTTCAAATTCTTTTTTTTTTAATTTGACTTTCAATAGAAACTGTGTTACTTTTTGTTTCTGTAGGCTTTTCTTGCTTCAAAAACTTCAAGGTGAATATGATCTCAACCAAACACTTGATCCGTTTGTCAGGGAAGGGAAAAGAAAGCGCAAAAATCATTGCAGCTGCACAATTATTGTGACATTAAGTGTTATTACAGAAACAAACAATGTGTCTGTTCTTGAGGGGAAAGAAGAGAAGGATTCTTCTGAAATACGGATTTAATGAGCATAGCCATTAATTACACCAGTTGCCTCATAAGAGAGTTCTGACTGCCATGGCTTTATAGCAACTGCTGGCTGAATTACAGGCACAAGCACCACTTGCCTTCTGTTGAAGGCAAGCTTTATATCTTTGAGAAGAAGGGAAGCTTTGCCACCTAATTGCTTTATGGAGCTTCACCACACCCACTGCACAGATGCAATGTGCAGGGGTAGGGGTATTTTATACATCTTTTTTTTTTTCCCCCCTGCTTTTTAGTGTAACTCCAGCTCCTAGCTTACAGTTTTCTCACAACCTTCTTTGAACTTCATGCTGCTATTTTTATGGAAGCTAGAGCTCTGTTTGGAATTTTTTTTACTTAGAAAATGAATCAGTGGAAAACAGAATCACAGGCTCCCCTTCTCCCCCTCTCCTCCCAACCACTGTTGTCTAAAACTAGAATTATGGTATCTCCGAGTTGAAGATAATCTTATAAATTGATGTGCTGTCTTTTTCTGTGATTCTAGTTATATAAATAAAAATATTTACTTGATTTGCTTGGGGTTTTTTTATGTCTAGGCAAATTGATCTAACTGATCTTTAGTGGTGCTGTAAAGTAGTGCAGAATGACTTAAACCAGTAACTAAAACTTCTTTACTTTGAGGGTGGCAGAGCACTGAAACAGGCTACCCAGAGAGATTGTGGAGTCTCCTTCTCTGGAGATATTCTAAACCTGCCTGGATATATTCCTGTCCAGCCTGCTCAGGTTAAGCAGCTTTGACAGGGGGGTTGGACAAGATGATCTCCAAAGGTCCCTTCCAGCCCCTACCGTTGTGTGATTCTGTGAAATGGGAATATTCCTCTGTGTGCACACGTCTGTGTTTGTTTTCTTGTAATGCACACGTGTACACTGCTGAGAAGAATAGATAGTCTTCCCTTTCTACCCTTTAGAGCCCACATTCAAAGAAACTCTGAGCATGCATATACTTTAGCAAGTGTTTAGTATTTGTAAAGTATTCTCTAGTCAGGGATAAAGAAAAAGAATCTGTAAGAAGTTGAAAACTGGACATGCACATAAACACAAGTCATTAGTTTGCATGTCTCATTTTTTCCTGACTTACTGATTAAAGTCTTTCTTTTAAAAGCCAGTGGTAGGTCAAATACTTCTTGGTTTTCCGGGGTTGTTGATTTCTTACTGATCTGTGAAAACCAAATGCTAGGATGATATATTCAGTGTGGAGTGCTTGCTGGCAGTCCAGGCTTCTCAAGACAACCCTTACTAGCAGTTCCAGTGACATTCAACTCTTCCACCACCATAACTGCTCATGTGCAAAGCAGTGAAGAAAAGCATATAATGCATGGGCTTCAGCCCACATGTAAGTAAAGACAGTCAAATTAAGCTCACAGAAATTAAAAGAATGGGTGAATAATAGATGTTGAATCCAGTGAGCAGAGTTGTCCATCTGCTCATTAGTGCAGTCATTAGTGTCAGATTCTGAATGTGGAAGCAATGGTTTGGGATGGGCTCTTCATCTGAGCACAGTGCCAGTGATACCAGGCTTGCTACCACAACATTTAATTACCTGTAGCAGCTGAGATTATGATGGCATTTCAGCAGTACTAGATCTCACAGACAACTGATTCTTTTTTTATAGTTGTGGGAGCTCAGAGTATTTAAAAATCAAGCTTTTTACCTTTGCCTGTCAACTCACAGAAACTAATTAGCATTTGGAAATATGTATATTATCATGTTACTCTGATTTCAATGAATGCTTTTAGATCCATCTGTTAATTAATGTCTTTCAACTCTTTTAAAATTCTTTAAGCTCTGCAATTCTGGGGAAGCTGTTTTAAGGATCTGAATCTTTCAGCAAGATAGCAGCCAGTCAAATTCTTTGTTGGAATGGCTCGTGGTGAAATCAGAGTCTTCTAATATATTGCAGTATGGTTTAAAATCCCTTCATCTGCTGGAAGATCAGAGACAACTGTTAACAAGGAGCACCCACTCTTGAGAAAGACTGTAGCCTGTGTCCAACTGTATTTCTTCGACCCAAGTCAGAAAAAAAGATTACATGATTTTGAGAAGGGGGTTTCATCTCAAAATCATTCTGATGTGATGGACTGAAACTCTCTTCAGCTTTTTTTTTTGAGGATGATAATAAAGGTCTTCAAATCTTGCTTCCTATTCTTGACTTTTGATTCTTTAGGTGAAGCAATACTGTTTCATGTATATATATACAGTTGGCACATGTACGTGAATGTAGTCTTGTTCTTAGTCTCACCTACTAGAATTTGGACACACAAAGCTTTTGGAGTTACCCAGGAGAAATACTTAAAACAGTATTGTCCCTGAATATCCACTATTTGACTCCTAATATGCCTGGAGTATTTTTGCCTCTTCTGACTAAATGCTTTGCATAGCTATTTCTGATGTTTGGTAAAGGAGAGTTCTTATTTGTTGATGAAGATTTGCTTCACATCCTTAGGAAATGAAATAAGCCAAGCAATATTTTTTTATTAGATGACATTATTTCTGTAATGCATCAGATTCTCTGTAATAAACAGTGAATGTTTTCATTTTCTACCTATTTGATATTTAGATTTTAACTGACAGAATATTAAAATTGAGAGGAAAAATATTTTCTGATGTCTTTTTTTGTTTTGTAATCACTTTCTTTTATATATACAGAGGGTGTGGGCAAATACATACCAACCAATATAAACAGAATGTTTCAAAGTTCGGCTTTCAAGCAGTCTTCAAAGTTGTTACAAGTACTAAGGTTTTTAATCCTTAACATTGAAATAATATTACTTGTGTAATATACATCTCTCAAATGGAAAAGATATAAAAACATATAAAATATAACTCCACAAATATAACCTGGTTTAGTTCCATATGTGAAATACTGATATATTCTTGGATTCTATTTTTAGTATGTATTAAAATGCAAATCTCATGCTCATAGTGGGGGAGTGAAGGAAGGAAATTAATTAGCTTTAAAAAGCATCTGTAGTCTATGTTTGAGAATGGTGTGACATTTCTATTTACTGTTGTTACAAGCTCTCAGCCTTTTTCTTCCTGAGTAAATTTTATTTACTAGAAGCTCTTTACTTCTAAAGCTGGTCTCTCAGTTTTGGCAGGGCAGCAAGTGGGAGAAGTCTCACAGATTCTAGCTTCTCATGCCTGCCAAATGCCAAGTCTTAAATGATAAGTTGTACGTGCCTTTGAAAGATGATGGGGTTTATCTCTTCCTCTTACTGCTGATGGGAGTATTCAGCATTCGAGTCAATGCCGTGGTCGTTGCTGAACTGTTTTGGTTTTTTCTCAGAAATGAGCAAGGAAGAGATAGTTCACTTGTCTGGTTTTTCAAAACTGTTTTTCAGGCAGGATGGAAGAAACTCAAGTTAAAACAGTTGCTAAAGTGCCTTTTACTTGTACCTTCATTTTTTAATTGTTTCTGAATTGAAGAGGCATACTTACTTACCCTGCTGAAATCTATGCATGTCTCAAGGAAAAGAGCAATCTTTCCACAAAAAGGTGCCACAGGTTTTTTTTTTCCAGAGACTCAGTCTGTCTGACATACTTAGTTAACTATTTCCTGCCTTGAAAATCTTTTACTTACACGACAATACAGTGGCTATAGTTAACAAAGCTTACTGAATGCAGCCACACTCAATTACAAGTAACTTCTAAGATGTTATTGTCCCATTTAATCATGCCTGTTTTGCCCACTTCCCTGCTTCCCCTGGAGATAGGATAAGGGTACTGGTACTCTTGTCTCTGTCCTGCCCTTTGTCTTCCATCTCCAGCCTCAAGACAAACGCGGGACTTTCTACATTGTTCGTGACTGATTCCATGTGAAAACTCAATTACAGAAGTTTGCTGTTTCAGTGTAACAAAATGCATTTATGAGAGAAAACTCTTGAACATATTAGTTCTTCTCAATTTGCTAGTAGTTGACATACAGTCGTCATACACATCATCTTTTATATTATAGATATTTATTCTCATCTCCTTTCTTTTACAGGCTCTTCAGAGTAACCTGAAGTATTCTCTATTACCAAGACGGCTAATCATCAGTAAAAGATTATCTCAGTGTTTGCATCCAGCACTACCTAGTGGCGTGCATTTAAAGGCACTAGAAACCTATGAAATAATCTTTAAAATTATTGGGACAAAATGGCTTGCCAAGGATTTATTCTTGTACAGGTAAACTTATATTTAAAAGCATATGCATTTCACAGTCTACTTTAATTAACTAAATTTTTTTTTTCTTTCTTTTTTTTTTAAAAAAAAAGCTCTGGTTTGTTTCCTCTGCTGGCAAATGCAGCAATGTCAGTGAGGCCTGTTCTCCTTGGTTTGTATGAGAAATACTTTCTTCCTCTCCAAAAGTCCCTCCTGCCTGGTCTTCAAGCCTTTGTAATTGGACTGCTGCCTGGATTGGAAGAAGGATCAGAAATTTATGATAGGTGAGAACAAATATTAATTTAAAAGCAATATACAGTATTTCATTTTTCCTTGGGAAATCCCAAGAAATTTCTGTCAGCTCTGTATATAGAAGGCTTCATAAAAGAGCTTCTAAGGGTGGAAGAGTGGTGAGTCCCTGAAAGATACAATGAATAGTGCTAAAGTAGAAAAGACCTTTCCTCTTCTATTTTCATCTCAGGAGAAGAAGAGGAAAAAAGAGGAAAAGGACAGTTAAAAATAGATATGCTGAGAGAAAGGAATAAAAAATATTTCTTAAAGGTCCTCTGAACTCCTGAATAATTAAGGTGACTCCCCAAACCACTGTTCTGTTGATAAATTCAATTTAAATAATGTAACATGAGAAAGCAGCTGAATTTATTGCAGTCTTTCTATACCAGATACTTACCCTCAGGTTCTGAAAACACAAGCAAGAGGCAGTTCTTATAAAATATATTGTAGAAAAATGTATCTCTCCCACTCTTGGGTGCTCACGGCAGTAATGACAACTGTATTCAGTATGATAAAGTCAGGATCAGGAAGTATGCTGAGAAGAGCAGCTCAGCACCCATTTTGTGTAGTGGTTTTAAGTCAGTTACCAGAACTGTTTTGTAATATCTTGTAAGAACTCCACCACTCATCCAATTGTTCCTTGCTTAAAAAGACAGTAAATGTTGAATTGGTAATGAACTTCCTTCTGTATTAGCAGTCTGGATGTGTTGCTCTTCTCTCTGCCCTTTTTGAATCTTAAATAGCTGTGTGTACATATCAGGAAAAAAGAAAAAAAAAAAAAAAAAAAAGAAGAAGACTGAGATATGCCAGGCTGTGTAGATTGCAGTTGATAAACAAAATACCAAAATACTTCTAATGCCTCTTTTTAAAAGCAAGTATTAAATTGAAGACTCATATCGGTCTCTGGAGCGACTAAGAGTGTGTGTTCCCAAATTGTTGACTAGCATTCAGTTGCCAATTTGAGAACATCAGATGTTCAGCAGATACATCTGCTGTAGAAACATGAATTTTAGTGTTGGGTTTTTTTGTCAGGCAGGCTTATGAGTGATGGTGTGTGGTTTACTCTTTCCTACAGCACTAGCTGCTGGGAACTCAGGGGAGAAAGGGGATCCCTTGGAACGAAACCTCCTGTCTACCTGAAGCCTTTTTAGGGAGGCTGAACTTATTTTGAAACTGACTTAATTTGTAATAGAGTTAATGGGAACTGCAGATCCAACATATGGGGTTTTTTTTACCTATTCTTGATGGCATTGTTTTCCTCAACACCAGCAGAGATAAAAAAGTTGTTATCCCACTCTACTCAGCACTTGTCAGGCTACATCTGGAATACGGCATTCAGTTTTGGTCCCTGATATACAAAATACATATGGACAGGCTGGAGAGGGTCCACAGAAGGGACACCAAGATGATCAAATGACTGGGACGCCTGCCATATGAGGAATGGTTGAGAGAATTGGGTTTGTTCAGCCTTGAGAAAAGAAGGGTTAGGGGAGATCTTGTCACCACATTGCAGTGTTTAAAGGGTGGAAGATGGAAAGAAGATGGAGACTCCCTTTTTACAAGGAGTCAAATTGAAATACAAGGGACAGGATACTCTTGGGGAGAATCCAGATGGACACAAAGGGAAGATTTTTCACAATGAGAACAATCAGCCATTGGAATAATCTCCCCTGGGAAGTGGTGGATTCCCCAACATTGGACACTTTTAAAACTGAACTGGACAAGGTGCTGGGCCATCTTGTCTACACAGTGCTTCTGCCAAGAAAGTTTGGACCAGATGATCCTTGAGGTCCCTTCCAACCCAGTGTTCTATGATTCTTTACCTTGAAAAAACAGGATCATGGACAGGAACTGACCATATATTTCACTGTGAAAGATTTATGATAAAATTAAGTTAATGCTAGTTTGTGAATATAATATAAAATTACATGAGAAAGTTTGTCTTTAGTTTAGTCATCATAATAATTCTGGTGCAGGAAAGATAGACCAAGAGATCTTATTGGAAGATGTGTGACATTAATGTTAAGTTCAGCTCATTAAATACTCTTCACTGAACATTTTCAGAATCTTCAACATTGAGGACTAACACTAATATATCCCCTGCTGTTCCTGGAAGTGGTAGAAGTACTGGCTGAGGTTGTGCTTCACCCTAGAAAATATTTCCTTCTTAAACACACACATATGTGTGAGTTTGCACACACACACAAAACAGAAAATAAAAAATGGCTTGAGGGCTACTTTGAGGGCTGCCTTATAGAGAAATGGAAAAGAACATCAGATTGTGGGGAGTAGGTGTCCTTTTTCTATGCTGGACTTCCTCCTCTTTTCTCACTTCTGCATTTCTCACATGACATTTTAATTCCTACATTCTAGTAAAATAACAGAGTACTGACAAAGATGCCAAAGCAGAGAAAGTGCCTTCAATCATAAGACCTCCAATGTGATTGTCTTTAAACTAACTTCAATGTACTCGTCCTGTGGGCAATAACTGACAGTATGTCATTTTATCTCATTTTTTTTTTTCATTCAGTGACTTGCACATTGAGCCCGTTGATTTGTAAGTACAGATACATAGGATATCTTCCAGTTCCCAGACTGATAAAATTGAATTTCAGAGTCTAACATCAGCTTCAATTATTTCCAGTTCAGCATTGCACACCTCTCACTGTAAATATTTTGCAATTAGAGCCACTTCAGCAATTTGATCAGAGCTTAATGTTTGCAGATAATTACTGGAAAAGTTTCCAAAGTATGCACAGAAACTTTGCTTTAGTGAGCGTGCACAGTGACAAAAGATTGAGAGATTTTTCTTTTTTTTTTGTACAACTAGATGCTGACCATCTTCACCTAAGAAAGGCAATACTAATAATACAAAAATGAGGAAATTAAATAAATAATGTCAACTACAGTACTAATTCTGTGTATAACTGCCTTTTTATGGTATAAAACGGAACTAACAAAAATCTATTTTCTCATGTTAAATATATATCCATACAGAACAGATGCTCTGCTTGTGAAGCTCTCCTTATTGATGGGCCAAGAAATATTCTATGGAGCGCTCTGGGGCAGCGTCCTGGTCAGCCCATCCATCAGGCTGCCTGCTTCTCTTTTTGTTGTCAGTCATATCAACAGAGAGCTGTCTGGAAAACAGCAGAAGTACATGCTTGGCACTGATTATAAGCTCACAGTAAGTTCAGAACAGTCAGAAGAGAACAGTCCTTGCAGAACAGTCTTATCTACTATAATACCCAGGCACTAGCAGATTTTACCTTCTCTGTATTCAATGAGAATGACATGCTCTTAAAAATAGTTAGGAGAGAGAGAAAGAGAGGCTGGTGGAATTGTTTAATACCATTACTTCATGGGAGCATCTTACCTGAAACACAGCAGAGAATCTCCTGTACCCAGGATTCTGGTCAGCCTGCAGAATGCAGGTCTTCTGAAGCTTCTGCAGTTTTTGGTAATTGGTATTGCATACAGCCATAAAAGACTGACTGTTTCAAATCAGAAGTTAAACCTGGTAACTTTTTTCTACTTGTTCTGAATTTGTGTTTAAGATTGAAGACCAACTTTTCTGTAATACAGTATATACAATGTTTAATGTTGTTCTCTCAAAGCATTTGCAGTTCTAGAGGGCAGTTCTGAAATTAAGTATCTTTTTCTTTTTTCAGTAAAATGGAAATCTTCAGTAGGTAGTAATTTATTTTAATCTTGAGTGATGAAATAACTAATGCTAGTTAGAGTACTTAAATATCTGCATTTTGTGAGACTTCACATTCTGTCTGATGGCTGGTGATCTTACTGTGACATTTTATATTGTTACAAACACCAGTATTTTGTAAGTATTAACAATTCTTTTAACAGTATTCAACAAAAAAAAAATTAACTCATTTTGGGGGCAGGAGTTAAATGGCTGAGTGATTATCCACTTATTTGAGAAGCTATTGTTCACTTTTAAGCAAGTTTGTTTTCTTTCCTTCGTGTGATTATTATCATAGTTTAAATGTTATCAGGAAGTAAAACACCATTGTGCTTTCTTTTCCTTTTACAGATAAAGTCTTTGTGTGTATCAGTATTGGATTCAAATGTCCTTGTGCAAAGAAACACTCTAGAAGTGATTCTCTTCTTCTTCCCATTTTATACAGTTTTGGTAAGAGGACTATTTTGGCAATGTTACATGTGCGCTTTGTGCAGGAAGGTGTTTTCTGTGAAACCAATTCAGCTTCTACCTCTGTTATGGCCAAAAGTCTGAATTTTGTATCTTCAAAATCAATGAACAGATTTTGCGGTTTCTGTTCCCACATCAATTCTAATAGTAGAGGAGACTGCAGACTTCTCAGACTTGAAGCACAGCTTTAAATGAAGATGTGCTTTCACAATTAATATTGTATGGTGTTTAGAATGTGCTTGAAGTATTCAGATCTCAAAGACTGCATATGGAAAAAATACTGAGCTCCTTTTTCAAGTAGGATTTCAGAATTTGGAGTTGTTTGCATTAAACTAAGATACTTCTTTTACAGACTGGAAAATAAAATATTACTTTAAACAAGAGCTGTTCCCCATAATTTCCTAATTTACCTAGTAGTATAGTCAGTATTTTGAAAGTAGCAAGTCATTTTAAGCCTTAAGGCTTAACATAACGATGTCTTTAGTATTTTTAACTTAACTGTACCTTTGTATTTTAAATAGGAAAATGTTTTGTCAGATTCCATTTTTTGAGATTTTTAGTATACAAAATATCTTGCTGTTGATGGTTTTTTGCCTTTTTTTTTTTCCAGAACATTAATATTACCAGTTGAAAAAAACCAACCTTATTACCAATTTGACTTGTTTAAATGTTCATAAACTGCTAAAGTATTTTTGGTTTTTGCCCTAGGACTGCAATGAAAGCACTATTCTACTGCACAGGACTGATGTAGTCTATATTCTGTCAGCAGCTACACAGACATTGTTGAGGAGAGACATGTCACTCAATAGAAGATTATATGCATGGTTGCTAGGTACTGTACAACATACAGTAATATTCAATATTCTGAATACCTAAGAGAAAAAAAATCAGTACTTAAAAATGTTAGCATATTTTTCATCAGTTAGTGAATGATAATAAAATAAACTGGGTTTTGGTTGCCATTTATTAAGTACCTTTTAATAAAATTAAGGATTCATTTGGCAAACGGGTCTTCTCTTCCAAGGTGAACTAATTTCACTGTTCTGAAGCACAGGGTATATACTGACTTATTTCTGGTCCCATCCACAGTTTGTTCTGAAGTGGTTCTGTGGACGGAAAGGATTGTGGTGTTATTTTAAGTTATTTAACTATTACTTATAGAAGTAATAGTCTATTAATTCCCATGTTGGCTTGATTGTCAAGGAGCTTATAAGAGAGCTGTAACTTCTCTCCATCTCCTTCCTTTTAACAGCATAAGAGGAGGCTAAAAGTGACAGGGCAATGTTGCTGACCCCATGTTTGGATCTGGCCTTGGTTTTCATATATGTTCAGTACAGCGCATCTGGATGCCTCAAACTGTGATATATGGGCTGTCATTGGACAGTGCATGAGCTAGTTTCAAGCAAAGTGTTGAAATGACAAAGTTTTAAAAACACAGTGTAATTTCAGTATCTGTTTAAATGACCTGTGAGTAGTGCTCTGTACTGTAGTCTTTCTCTGCACTCCTAATCCCTCTGTTTATCTTATAGGCTCTGATATTAAAGGTGGTACTTTTGCTCCAGACTCAACAACTTCTGAAGACCATGCTATTTATTTCTTTGGAAAATATTCTAAAGATCTTTTGGTTGAGGTTGGTGTTCATTGTATACAGATGTAGTTGTGATCCTTTCAAATGTTAGCACAAACTGTGTCTAGAATTATTCACTGCTGCTTGGTTTGTCCTTCACTTTCTATCCCTGGAGAGAGTATCCTTTCGGTGGTTATATTTTCATCTATCTGAATACCTGCTGTGCTATATTTATCCCAATATTGTATGTACAAGTGGAATCTAATGAAACCAAAAGGTAGCATTTTTTATGAACTACCCGAATTATTTAAAAATGCTTCTCTGAATAGATCAGCTTTTGAGTACATCTTGAGTGATGATGAAACAATGTCATTGATTTGTCTATCCTGTATAGAAAATGGAAGTTTGATTGTAGTTGGTACTAAACAGAATCGAATTTAAAAACACTTCAAGTCTTAATAAAATTGCAATCTCTCTTCTACATATAATACTTTGATGTTTTCTTTTTACTAGAGTTTGATTGAAATTTTACATCAGAAATTCCTGGAGTCTGATACAGAGGAACAGCATCAAGCTTATTTGAAACCCTTCCGCATCCTAATCAGTCTCCTTGACAAACCTGAAATAGGTAATGATGCTTCTCACTTCTCTTATAGTTCTAAAGACTGTTACCATTCGGTGTTCATCACCTTTGGCAGTAGGACTCAAGATATCATCCTGTATAATTCTGTCTAATTCTGAATATGTGTGCGTTAGTGTGCAGGGGACTCTGTTCCTTGCCTTGGACCTGTTTCAGAACAGTGCTCTGGAGCACCCTCTCCAGGTTATTCCTGGCTTTTCTGCAGAGCACTCCAGTGTGTAGCATGGACATACCCTAGTGAGGATAACACTCTTACACACCCAAAGTGAGCAGTCAGTTAAAAAGAACCGCTTCTGCTCAAATTTCTATGTTCTGCTCAATTCCTTCCTTGGATGTTAATCTCTAAAACACTGTCAGGCTTCTTTTTGTTCTTTCTTATAAAGCAGCTTCTGTCTGGAAACCTCCTGATACTACTTCTGCCTGGGTTTGTTTCCAGTGCTTGGCTTGTAGGCCTTCTTAGACACTTGCATCAGATTGTCATCACCGTGTGCTTTTCCCAACACTGTAGTCCCACTGGCAACTGGACTATGTAGTTCTGCTGCCAAAGTGGGCAGTACCACCTACCTGCAGGTGCTCCAACAGGAAATAACCTCTTGTGGGTGTGAGGAGCTAGGGGTGCCTCTGGCAGTGGCACTCCCAGCTTTTGCTGGCCTGACACCACTGTGGGAGCTATGGTTTCAGACTTCATGACCGAGCAGTAAAGAATTTCCTCCTCTTCCCTGTCACGTGTCTGTCCTGTTGTGTACATGGAGTTGCCAGCACCAGAAGGGTGAGGCTCTGCCAGCCCATACTTTAAAGGGCAAGTTCTCTTTTTTCCATCAAAATATTAAGCCAAAGTGACTTGACAGATTTTTAGGATTTGGTGGTATACAGTAAGAACCGTGTGTAGATAAATGTTTGAAATTTTGTTCTGTGAATCTGACAGGTGTAAGAAGCCCACTGACTGGTTAACTAGTATTGCTAAAGTCTTAACAATTGACTGTACCCCAAAGTGTTGTTCCAGGTATTATCCTGAGGGTGGGGAGTGATGTTACCATTAACTAATCCTGTAGACTTAGAATAAAACTCATGTATTGAGACTAAACACTTAAGTGTCAGTTTGTTTTGCTCCTGTATCTGCTAAGCTTATCCCCTTTCATGGGTCAGGAAAGTAATTTTAAGCCCATTTCCTGTTAAAGAATTATCAAAGTATTGACAGGAAAAATGAGAATTCTATATTCCTTATCTAATAAATGAATGCTACCTTAGTATAAGCAGTTAGTTTGTTTGTGACAGTGGTGTTAGTGGTTCCTCCTGCTGATTTTAGCTGGTTTTTAACTGTTTTTTAAAAAAATCTATTGTGATTAAAGCCTCTTATATTACATATTTTTATTTCCTGACAAAAACGCTGAAGACGACTAAGGTTGTTACATTATCAATTTAATGATTAATCTGATTTAGAAAGTAGATGATAGATGCTACCCTATTGTATGTTTTATTTGGCTAACAATCAGTGTTAATCTGAACTACAAATAAGGGTTATTTAGCTGAACTTCATTATACAGTTTAATCTTTCCACTCCAGTCAGCACACAAAATATAACTTCTTGAGCCTTACGCCAAGAAACTTTGAGCCTTTCACTTCCTTTTGAAATGGATGCAACTGGCAATGCAACTTGTTGGATTGGTTTGAGTTTTTTAAGGTAGTGAACTAAAACATAACAAGAACTAAAACATAACAAGTGAACTAAAACATAAACCTTCCTGCTACTCTTAGTTGCTTTAACATTTTTTTTTCTTTTTAGAAGCACGGACTGGAATGCTTTATAGACAGCTTTTTTTTTTTAATGGTTCCATTTTAGAGTATTGTACTTACTATTTGTTCACCTCCTCTCTAGAAAATTTCAAATAAAACAAAAAAGTGCTGACCCTTGAAAACAGCTTACAGTTATCAGCACACACCTAACATACTTTCTTCTTAAAACTTTTTATAAATATGCATTTTTCTATATATGTTTAGACATTTGAACTTCCTCAATTTGCTGATTTTTCCAGCTTCTGTTCCTCAAAATTTAATCAAGGCTACTACGCTAAATGCGTATTGGGAAATCTGCTTGTTTTCCTTGTGGATACAGACATGGTGATTGTTTTTGGCACATGAACTGTCGATTTACGGTAACGATTCTCTACACTTATAAATGATTGCAGTGTTAGTGCCTCGCTGAAGAAACTTAAGTGTAATCTAGAACCAGTGCTATGGCTTTACAAGTATCACTTTTAAAAGTTCCTAAAATGAACAAGTGATATTTAACTAGAATTTTTAAAAATCCCAAATATTAACCTACATATTTAATTTTATTTCATCTGGAAAATCTGACATTTTAAAAAGAGACATAAGCATATTCTTCCTAACTTGAGTGATTGTGGGGTTTCAGTCTATCTACCCCAAATTTGGCTCTATACAGCTATAACTGAGCTGCCTAGTAATCACTTTGGTGCAACTACTGGATTATTTTTCCTCCACTTGTAGGGCCGCAGGTTGTTGGGGATCTATTCCTTGAAGTTATCAGAGCCTTTTATTCCTACTGCAAAGATGCACTTGGTTCTGATCTCAAGCTGAGCTACAATCAAAGTGGCAACATACTTGCAAGGTAAAATTAGCAGTTTTCAACTTTGAACTGAAACTGTATCATTTATATTAAGTTAATTTATTAAAAGCTAAGCAATTTAAGGAAGGTTAGCTTTTTAACGAAGTGACTTTCCCTACAGAAGATGAGATTTTTCTATGACTACCTCTTTTCCCCACACATGCTTGATTTCTCTTTGATTAGCAGAGAAGAAAATGAAGTACACTGCATATATTTGGTGTTGATTAAATCCAGTAATGATGGCCAAGAATCAATCTGGTGACAGAACTCTTAGCCTTTTGATTTTCAAAGTTGAAAGCTTTTTTTCTTTCATATGGGAGAAAGATGCTCAAACTCTAGCTACTCCAGAGTGACTTAGTCCTTGATTTAAAACAATCAATGTCTTTTAGCTTCTAGAGAAAAGAGAGAAAATATTTTAGAACACATCAGTGAATACTTTGATGTGCATGCTTTTTGAATCTTCACTGACATCTGTTTCTTTTTTTTTTTTCCCTTTTTTTCCCTTTCACATAGTGCAATCAAAGAGAATAAAAATGCTTCAGAAATTGTCAAAACAGTCAATTTGTTGATCACATCCTTAAGTACGGATTTTCTTTGGGATTACATGACCAAATGTTTCGAAGATTGTTTCAGGTGTGTATGTTGTCAAACAACAGTACTTCTTTTAAAAATGCCACTTAAGAACTATCTATGTAAGACAATAAAGTTTACTGAGGCATTTAAATTCTGGAAGAGACATAACACGTTAGAATCAGACACATATGCAAGTTGCATTCTAAAATAATTCAAGAATGCAAAGAGGTATGCAATTAGTTGGAAACTAACAACCTGAGAACAAAAGAAGTTACTTTCAAATTGACAACTGAAGCAGGAAAAGTTTGGGGAGTGGAGGTCAAGAGGTCTTCCTTGGAAGAACAAGTGGTTTTTTTGAAAAAAAAACCCAGAGGTATCTTTTTTATCTCTTTCTAAATAAGGGAAAGATTATACCTTAACTAGTGAGATTGTGCATAGCAGTTCAGTCTAAAAACCAGAGGCACTTTAGCATCTCGCATACCAATACCAACTACACTTTAGGTGATTTTGACAGAATGTTTTATCCTGTTGTATTAGAAGTCCCATTTTACTTTGCTTCAGAAAGCCTATCTGTTAAGTATTTTGTGTTGGTTTTATTGAAGCTTGTTATTGTAACAAGAATATTGACAGGAAAAAAGCTTACATAAAATGTTTCTCTCAATCCAGGAACAAATCCACACAGATGAGATATCCTCTTGAAAATATTAGCACTCCTACAATTTCAGAGCTCTGCACACTGTTGGTGTTTCTTCTTGATGTGATTCCTTTGGTAAGGCAGCCTGAACTTAGCCACTTCAAAGTCTTAAAATCAAAATAAAGACTTTTAAGACTTCAAAGTCTTAAAATCAAATAATTCATATCGTGATTACCTAAAATGAAAATTTTGACATACATGTGATTGACATACATGGTGCATGCGCCATGTATGTCCTACAAAGTATAGTTTTATGTGTTGACCTATATATCCGTGCTTTTTCCTAGCAAAATGAAAATTGTTAGAATTTTAAAATACGGTGATTCTATCAAAGGAATGAAAAAAATGTACCTTTTTCTTTATGGGTAAATAATTTCCTGACTTTTTGGTCTCTTAGCAGCTGGATGACTATCGTAAGATTTTTAGGTTCTGATTTAGTAGTCATCATGTAGAATGAAGAAAGAAAGAATAACACTGAAGCAAGTTTTTACAGCTTAACCATTCATGAACTGACTTTATCAATCTTTGGTCAGTGTTGCTGGACAGCTGACTAATAATATGTGGTAACTATTTTAAACAATGCTTATTTATTTTAGGAACTCTACTCTGAAGTGCAGAGTCAGTATCTTCCACAGATGCTCAGTTATATGGTGCAGTCTCTCCTGGAAAATATAGAAGTATTAGGTTTACCAGAACTCACTCATGCCTTAAAGACCTGTTTTAAGGTGCTTAGCAAAGTGCAAATGCCCCCCTCCTATTTGGACATTGAGACAGGAAGTGGAATTGGGGTAAGTGTTTTTCAGTTACTTACAGATGTTTAAAATTGTTAGTGACATAGCTTATTTTAAAATGCTACTTCTCCTAATTTAAACCTAGATGATAACTGCAGCAATGAAGGTATTTGAAACTTATCTCCTTTAGCCCCTTCCAGAGCTATCTGATGCTTTGTTATTCTTACTGGATATTCACTCCTGATTTGTTTGAATTATGTCCTGGTTCCAGAGGGCATAGGGTTAATTTTCACAAGAAGCTGGGACAGATGACAAATTATTTGTGACAGTGAAGGAGTGTAGTCTTGTCTGAAACTTGGGCTATAATCCTACCTCTTGAGAAGAATGTGATTTTCATGGTTTTAAAAAGGCACCCAGCATCATGCAGTTGCTAAAGATTCAAGTTGCCAAATCAGGCTGGTTTGGCTTTACAGCTGGTTTGGTCTGCAAGGCTTACAATTAATATTTTAGTTCAACACAATGTGGTATTATTTGTGTGCAAGAGACCATGATAGGGAATAAGGAATAGATAGCATAAAGCAATCACTGCCAAAGTTTAGCTGTAGGACAAATACATGCATTTGACTAGAAATAGTCCAACGTATGTAATACACTTCTAGAGGTGAATTGATTTTTCAATGGAAATCAATCCAGAGGAATCAAATGGAATTGATTCCATTTGCTAAATATCCATAGCTATGGATCTGTTGGTGTTGATAAGTCAAGATGTGAGGATTATACAAACATTTGGTTGGTTTTAAATGCAGTCAGATTGAAATACTTATAAGTAACAATGTCTCATGATTTTGTAAAAGTAATCTGTATCTGGAACTTGCAAATACTAGGGTTTTTTTTATTTCTGTCATTGCTGTTCCCCGTGCCTGCTACAGTTCTACATAGTTTAAAATTGTCTATGCAGTGCCACATTAACCACATTAACATTCCCGTTTTAGAGCCCAGTGAAAAAGGAAACTGTGGACATAACCTTGGAGACTAAGTCTGTGTTGCAGGAGGAGGATGAAACTCCATTCCCTCCACTGAAGTCAGAAGACAGTGGCATTGGTCTAAGCACTTCTTCTCCAGAGCTCTCTCAGCACTTGGGAGTGCCAACTGTGACCCTTGAGAGAGATGATGTCTGGAAGAAAGGGGGAAGCATTCAGAAGACTTTGTATTGCATCCAAGAGCTGGTTGCCAAGTTTTCCAGTAAATACATTTTTGGGGTGCAATTTCAAGAAACAAGTCATGAAAACATCTCAGCAATGAATCTGAGTGGAAAAGAGAAAAAGGAGAATGGCTACAGATTACCTGAAAGTGCTAGCAAGAAAAGGAGCCCATGGGATACAAAGCAAATCACTGTACCTCAGTTTAAACAAATGCTTTCAGACTTGTTCTCAGTTCGAGGGTCACCATTCAAGAATAAGAGTTCTAATCCTCTTCTTTCTGACTGCAACTCTGGTAGTAAAAAGGAAAAGGAGGAAGAAGAGTGGGACTTGGAGCAAGTGATGCTTGTCTTGGGACCCCTTAGAGGTGACTGCAAGGAAGCTTTTGCTGCAGCTTGTCATCTTTTGTTGGATTGTACCACGTTTCCAGTTTATCTCTCAGAGGAGGAGATGGAACAGTTGTACCTCTCTCTGTTTCAAGTTCCTGGTAAGAAAATATTCCTTTATGGGCAACTTGAGCATTTGAGGATGCAAATAGCAGTGTGAGCTTGGCTATTTGCAAGACATGTGACCAGGGCCAGTAGTGTAGCCTTTTGACAGGGTGGAAAGCAAGTTGCATGTGAATTAAAGACTTACCCACATCATCATGTGTTTAATGTCTTGCAGCTGAGGGACGATTTTTACCAACCTTTTAAAATTCACGTTATTTTGGAAACTTTCACTACAAAACTTGTAGCTGAAGGAATGAAAAGACCTTCTGTCCTGTAAAGCCCAGTTTAATGGTTCAGGATTTTCAGAAAATCCATCCCCCCCTAAGTCCATGTTGTATCATCCCATTCCCTGCCCCAAAAACAGGACGTGTTAGAAGAATATGGGTGTAGGCAGAAAACTGGAGCTCTAAACCATAACAGAAGCAAAATCAGCTCTTTTGCTAACCCTCAGAACTCAAAGAAGTCTGTTGTAAGCTACCATATAAGAATAGTCTTGTATAATCAGAAGGCCTGTTTGTTCTGGGAATTCAAGTTCATTAGCTTTAGGAGGAGCAGTTATTGGCCTGAAGGCTACTTGACAAGATAGGTTTGTAGTGAATGGAGAGGTCCGAAACTGGAAAATTGGGTTTCTTCCTCACCTCACTACAAATTTGTGCTGCTCTTATTAGCAAAGTGATGACATGCCCATCATCTACATATGTGAGCTGTCTGCTTGACATGGACATTGTTGCATATTTGCAGTGCCTTATGTGTGTTCAGCAATGTAGCTGGAGACCCAGGAGGCTTGCTTTTGTAATTGTGTTTCTTTGGAACATCACCCTAGGATAATAGAAATTTAGTTTCAAAATTCTTTTCAACTGCACATCCCAGAGAATAAAGTAAGGTTTAAAGCCAAAAGGAAAGAATTTCTGATAATGAAGGTCTGCATTGAATATGATACAGAAGTTGTCTGATGTTGAGAAGGAAGAGTGTTCATTTTGTTGAGGCAATAAAGCAGCTAAAACATTTGGTTTTGAGGCCAAGGTGTGAACTCATACTTCAGAGTTTCCAGGCAAGCTGTAATAAAACTTCATCTGATTATTTGCTCAGGAGTGAGGCTATACTTGATGTTAGCCATATCAGTTCCTTGTGTTCTTCATGGTTTCTGAAATGATACACCTCAATAGTATCCAAGAGGGCATCCTTGGATCAGCAGACCTCTGCTGGTTTTGACAATGACAGCTGGAAAACAGCAACTGTAAAAATTATTTGTGATTAAGCATAAACTGGAAAGCAGAAATCCACTAGTTACTGGGCTACTAGGGTCCTGCAAGAGTTTTCTCTGGGGAAATAGGGAAAATAGTATACCGTGCTTTGAAGCAAGTCCCTTCTGAAGAAAGGGACTCAATGAGGGCATAACAGTTGGATTTGGGCAGTCATTTTTGCCTGTTGGTCTTGTGGGCTTGATTGAAGAATTCTTGATGCCCATAACCTTGATATTATTCAAAAACTTTTTCTCACTTATCTTCTGAGGAGGTTGTGATGCCAGCTTCCCTCTGTGGCTGAAGTCCTTAATGACAATATGCTGTTGTGTGAATGACTGCTATGTTCAGAACGTGTCCATCTTCACGCTGCTGGAGGTGATCAACCATTCCCAGTCACTGGCACTTGTGATAGAAGACAGAATGAAGCGATACAAAGTGTCAGGCCACAACCCCTTCTTTGGAAAGCTACAGATGGTCACCCTTCCTCCCATTGCTCCTGGCGTTCTAAAGATCATCTCTGAGAAAACAGATTTCTACCAGGTGTCAGTTTTCTTTTTTAACTGCCCAACTACACCGAACCTCCAAGGATGGGGTGGGAAAGCAAATGTTATTTGCATGAATGTTTGGGGGCAGCAGGTTTGTGTTACAGTGACACACTGCTGGGTTTTGCTTCCATAAGCATTTGAAATGAATTGCATTCTTCTTTCTGTACTTCCCAATGGAATGTTCAAAAGGTGCAGGTTATTTCCCAATTGCAAGTTGGTTTTGTGCCCAGATTTTTGGGGGGTAGGTATAATTGATTTCTCACTTGAAGGATTTAGTTTCATTAGCTTGAAAGCTATACATTAGAGAACATTATACCTCTCTAAGTTTTCAGATAAGAAAATATGCTAGTGAGTGAATAATAATGAAAACATTCCCTCCACCATGTTTTAGGTATATATATTTTCCTTCTCCTGACCACTTATTGATATTAGTGTTGGCATGAGGGTTGGTTCCAATATCTTTTTCTAAATTACTGTGTTTCCAATTGCTGTGCCTGACACATGTACAATCTATTAAGTTTTGACCCAAAAAATTAAAGCAGAAATGCTTTTCTTAACTTCTGGTGCACATACATTTGAATTACCTGTTTTACTAGGGTCAGAAAGTTGCATTTCTTTAGGTCTGAATCTATGACCTGAATTCTTTTTCTTTGCTGAACTAAGACTATTTGGAAATCCCTTTTGGTAATAGTGGGCATTTATGCAATGGAAAGCTTTTTAGTCAGGGAAGAAATGTCACATTATTATTGTTATAGCTATTATGATTGCTATATATTGTTATTTTTCCCTAGAGAGTAGCATGTGTGCTCTGGAATCAGCTGAACAAAGAGACACGGGAGCATCATATTGCCTGTGTGGAACTGTTCTACAGGCTGCACTGCTTGGCACCATCAGCAAATATCTGTGAAGACATTATCTGCCATGCACTTTTGGATCATGATAAAGTAAGTCCTGTATTTACTGAATCCCTGTGGTTACCATAGAATTGTTCCTGTGCTTCCTAGGCTGCCTCCAGTTCCCTCCCACCCTACATCTTCACTCCCATGGTCCCTGCATCTTCCAAGAGTTTGACACACTCTGTCCATGCCTTTATAATTCCCAGGGATTTATTGATTATGGGACTACTGCTAAACATAATCCCTGAATACTAGCTCTATCAGTCAATGCTGGAGCTTTTTTAATTTTGGTCAAATCAGGTAGTATCTAAAAACTTGCCATTTTTGTCAGTATGACAAAATGACCCTGCTCCACCAATAGCTCTAAAATCATTTTATTTTGTATTGATTTTGTAAACTTCATATCTCAACAAAAGACTTTATTACCTTGTAAGTGTATGTCAAAAAATGTTGACATACACTTGTCCACCAATGTGTCCACCTTACTATTTAGTTCTCATAATAAGTAAACTGTATTTTAAGTGAGCCAGTTAATTATTTTACTTACCTAGTTTAATAACAGAGCAGTTCTTTAATAACTTACAGTATATTTGTAAGAAGTGCCTTGCACAATAAAACTTAAAATAGCCACCTTCAGTCTTCACAGTATTGTTTTCTTATCTTTGCTTTTGCAATTTTGAAACTTAAAAATTTGGAAATCTTTTAAAAGCTTTCAAACAAAATTACCAGTAACAAACACTACCTAATACAGCAACATCTTCCCATTTTTCATCCAATTTTTAAACCTCCCTAGCACCAAATCAAGACTAAAATGTTTATACACAGGAATCCTGAAATACATTTTTGGTGTATCAGCATACTTTTTTCTCCTAAAAACACTGTGGCTGTTAAGTTTTGGTGTGCATGACACTTTGGTTTAATCTATTGCAAAATAAAAAAGTGCTCTCAAACTACCCAAGAAAGATTAGCAGTCACCTACACAATAACTGTTGTTCTATTAGAGGTTTAAAAATCGCTAAAATTTTACTCAGAGATAAATGCTGCAAAAAATATGTCTCTGTCTTGTTTCCTTGCAAAGGGGACAAGGCTGGAAGCCCTGTTCAGATTCTCTGTCATGTGGCATCTGACCAGAGAGATCCAAGGCAGCAGAGTGACTTCTCACAATCGGTCCTTTGATAGGTATTTTTCCATTTCCACTAGCTTGGACTTGCATTTATATATGTGACTATGTTATGCTTTGTTCTGTTCTTTTTTCTGAGATGGGAAAATGCTCTCTGTAGAGCGAAAAAAAAAAAATGAGTAAAAGGAACATCTTCAACTTCCTTGCACTATTACCTTTGTATGCATGTATGCATGGCACACTTTCGTGTGTGAATGAAGTTTCTGTAAAAATGAAAACAGCTTGTGAAAGAACTTTAAAATGTGCTGCTCTTCTAGAGTGCGAGTATTTGTATGGCCTTGCTTCTACAAATGCATGTGTACTTGACCTCAACTCAGAAAAATGTGCATGATCAAGCTGTTGTTAGCAGACATGAGCCATTGGCTGGTGCTCACTTGAACACGCACTATGTCTGATCCCTGCCACTATTTTGTTGTTTGCATTAACTTTTTTTAGGGATTTCAATTGTGCTTCTTCGTTCTGATTTCTCCACTCAGGTCTCTGTTTGTGGTACTGGACAGTCTCAATTGTTCAGATGGTGCAATTGGTGCTGCAGCACAGGGCTGGCTGATCCGTGCTCTGTCACTTAATGATGTTGCACGGATTCTTGAACCAGTCCTCCTGCTGCTGCTTCATCCAAAGACACAGCGCACGTCCATCCACTACATCAAACAGAAAAATTCAGCAGGTAAAACTGTTCTTGGACTGAAACTGTAAGTGCTAACATAGCATTGCATACTCCTGAACACCTACTGAAAGTAGTCTCTGAAATGCAATGGCATCCTATTATCCTGAGTTGTCTAGCACCAATTACATAGATTCCTCCTCATCCATGTACCTCTACTGATGCCTAAAACAGAGTTCAGGAGTAAGTTATGCTAGTTGAAGGCCTAGTGATCATTTCTACTGTGGTGGCTGCACCTACACTGTTGGTTTGGATTGCTCCCTGCTTTGCTCTGGGATCTTGTCCCTCACTTCACATTGTCATTCCCAGATGATCCAGACTGCATGTGTGTTCACTGTTTACAGGATCCCTTCTTGAGCAAAACTAGGTCTGCAACCAAATGAAATCCAGGAGCAGTTTGGTGACTGTGTCAGTCCAGGAACTGTTCCAGCAGGCAGGATGGACAGGCAAATCTTACTTTCTCCACCCAGTCTTGCCCCAGCACACTATGCACTCTCATACCACGTTTCTTTATTCAGAATATTTTCTGTTAACGATTCCCTCATCATCATGTTAAAACAATCAGACAGGTTGTGAAGAACATCTTGCTATTTAGGGCACACCACACAAAAACCCCCACCTTACTCTGCTAACATCTGAAGATAAAAATGTCTTTGTCCAAAGAAGGTCAATCTTCAAGAGGAAAGATGAACTCTCCTTGTGGCATATGTCTTGAGGTATCCTAGCGGTAGGATGGAGTAGAAAGGTGTTTGGAATTGAAGATGACCTCCAGTCAGCCACATTTAGGAATGCGTCAGGGTGTCTTTACGTTGACAGGCTAAATTTGACAGCTGGAAGGAGTCCATTTTAAGACCTATAGTGACAACCCTTATGAACCATATATGATCTGTGTGTCAAATGTGGAACAGACAAGTGTGACAGAGACCTGTGGGGAGCAGCTGAGGAAGATTGAGACAGTTACAGAGCCAGGGTTTGTTCACAGTGTAGAGGCCTGCAAAGGCTGGCAGTCTGTTCAGGTTTGGGATTGCTGGGAATGGTATGGATATGAGACACCCTGCACCATTTGGCCCAAGTAGCAAAGGTTGTTTCCTGGAGCAGAGGAGGAAGACAGTGGAGAAGTGCCCAGTATTTTTGTGTAAAGAAACTTCCTTGTCACCTGTCTGTCTCGTTACTGTTAACCTAGCTGCCTGCTTACATAATTGTTTTTCTGTCTTGATTGGCAAGTAGACAGACGGTAGACATTTATAGCATCCAAAGGAACCTGTTTATAAGATGCTATATAAACTCAGAGCTAACATATTCCTTCCTTGTTGCACAGCATGTAATCAAGGAAAACAGCTCTTTACCGAAAAAAAAAAAAGCCTCTGTTGCTATCCTTCTCATTTCCCCCCTGATCTCAACAAACATTTTATGTTCAGGAAGCATTAAAAAAAACATGTCACTTCTAGGGAATCATAGCACAGGAGAAGCAGCATGCACTTCATGTTTTTATCCTATTCTCTTGCGCTCTACCACTTTAAGAAAAAAATAATTCTTGCCTTAACCCAGACGTTTTTTTAGGTCTGCTCATTATAATTAATACTAGACTAAATCAGACTAGCTTTTTAAACTTTTTTTCTTACAATGATTTATTCAATATAAAGCATGCTGTGTGGACTAGATGACCTTTAAAGGTCCCTTCCAACCCAAACTATTCTATGATTCTGTGTATTAAATAGATTATTATGTGCTCTTCTTGCAGAAGACATACGTGACTGGCTTTGCAAGAAAAAGGTCTCTTTGAAAGAGTCTGGCATCTCTGAGAGCAATTCTGAGGAAAATCTTCCATTGAGCCAGTTTACTACCGTGGATAGAGAAGCAATTTGGGCAGAAGTGGAAAAAGATCCAGAGAAGCCAGAGTTAAAAACTGGAGAGTCTGAAAACGATGGTTCTTGTAATCCAAGAACTTTACATGAAGCAGATGGTGACCAAGATTACAGTGAGCACACAGAATCAGCAGACACCAGCACAGGCCATGACAGTGAAAATACATCCTCTTTTTCTCCTTCTCTGGAGCTACAAGAAATGAGCAATGAGGACAATGACAGTGCTGCAGCTGATGTCAAAGAGACCACACACCATATGAGCTTGCTCAATGCATTCCTTCCTGAAAGCTCCAAATCCAGTGCAGCACTAAACCTTGTGCGTGCTGACTCTGAGAGGACTCAGGCATCAGAGTCTCTGTCAAGTGATGAAGAGGTGGACTTGGAGCTCCAGGAAATTACCCATTCTAGGTTGCTCAAGCAACAGAAGGAAAAACAGGAGATGATTGAGGCTCTGTTTAAACACATGCTGCTATATTTGCAGCCTTATGATTCTAAGAGGGTATTGTATGCTTTTTCTGTTCTGGAGGCAGTGCTTAAAACAAACCCTAAAGAATTTATTGAAGCTGTAGCTAGTACAAGTATGGATACCAGCTCCACAGCACATTTGAATCTTATTTACAATCTTTTAGCTCGCCATCAGGAAGCTCTTGTAGGGCAAAGTTTTTACGGCAAGCTTCAGACTCAGTCCCCAACTGTGTGTCCCCATTCTCTTCTAATAGAATTGCTCACTTACCTCTGTCTCAGTTTTCTGCGCTCCTATTATCCATGCTACCTGAAGGTCACACACAGAGATGTGCTTGGCAACAGAGATGTTCAAGTAAAAAGCGTGGAAGTCCTGATCAGAATGATGACCCAGCTAA
This sequence comes from Scolopax mira, assembly GCA_004320125.1. Classification (NCBI taxonomy): domain Eukaryota; kingdom Metazoa; phylum Chordata; class Aves; order Charadriiformes; family Scolopacidae; genus Scolopax; species Scolopax mira. Next base: position 47,500 of record BJBW01008743.1, read on the forward strand.
CTACCATGGCAAAGGCAGCAGAGAGTAAGAATGTAGAGTTCATACGCAATTTGCTAGGAAGGTGCAAAATTCAGGAGTTTGTTCTCCTTTCTTTGTCTGCATCTATGTATACAAGTCAGAAATGGTATGAGCTGCTTATGGCAGATGGAGTTAATAATGTTGCTGAAGAAGAGCTTTTTGAAGAGAGCTTAATCAATTTTGGGCATGATCAAATATGGAGCGAACACCCACTCCAGACTGAGTTGCTGAAGCTTTTGCAGGTATTGATTGTCTTGGAACACCACCTTGGACAGACTCCTGAGGAGCAGGAGAATCAGCCAGATCTCTCTAAGGAATGGCAGCAGGCTCTTAATTTCCAGCAGGCTATTGGTGCAATGCAATATGTCTACCCACACCCAATAACTTCACAGGGGTTATTTGTCTCTGCCGTGGTTAGAGGTTTGCAACCAGAGTACGGCTATGGGATGCATCCCACTTGGGTAGGCTTAGTCACGTCTTCCCTGCCCTATTTTGGGAAGTCCTTAGGCTGGACCGTGGCACCATTTATTGTACAGATATGTAAAAACCTGGATGAGCTTGTCAAACAGTATGAAAATGAAGCTGTGAAGACATCTGCAAAAACATCTGCAAGGTAAGAGTCCGCAGTGTGGGGTTTCTTATGCTGAGAAGTTCCCCTTACTACAGAGTAGTGCACGGTACCTTTAGCATTGTGGGTCCCAGAGTTTGATCCTCAAACCTTGCTGCGCTTGCAGGTGTCTGTCCCTTGAGCCCAGGTGAGGTGGAGGCAGTATTGTTACAGCAGGGGTCACTGTGTTTGGAGGAAGGGAGGACAGGGGACCAGCAGCAAGAATGACCACCAGCTGTAATACTTCCTGTCTCCCTCTGCCTGCCATCCAAGTAAAAAGTTCCCATTTTCAACAAGATGGAAGACTTTGGAGGATTGAGGAGAGACATCCTGGAGAAGAAAAAATACAGCAGTACTGTTCATAACAGGCAGTAAGTGAAAGGATTAGGGAAAAATAATTGAACGCTGAATATTTACAGTCAGGGGGAATAATATTTTAAAAGATCTAGGCAAGGAAGCAAGATTGTCCAAGCACAGTTTGTGAATCCTTTGGTTTGATATTGCTGTCTTATCATTCCAGTATTCTTTTAACTACTGAATAGAAACAGATTTCAACAGATTTCTGTTGGAATTTTTAATCAAGGAAATGCTACTTGGCCTAATAACCATTATTATTTTTTTTTCCCCTCCAAAGTTTAACTTCTAAAAGAGAAAATGTTACGCCTGATTACCCACTAACTCTTTTGGAAGGTCTGACAACCATTGGTCACTTCTGCCTTCTGGATCACCCTAATCAAACTAGAAAGGTAAGGTTTTAATGCCTACCACTTGCTTGATGCCTCAGCACCAGTTTGTCATAATACCCCTTTTTTATTCAGAGATGAATATAAGTAGTTAAACAGCACTTGTACAAGAAAATAACCTTAAAGAAGCCTCATAGCATTCCAAAAGAAGCGAAATAAGTAAAAGTGTAAGGAAGGAAGACTGGACTTAATCTTTCTATTTGAAGACAGGAAAGTTAATTTTAAGCAGAGACATTCATGATGATCTCGGCCACATATATATTAGTCCTGTGTAGCTTCTCTATAATTGCTCTGTCATTAATAAAATCTTCTCTTTTCTTTTGAGTTGATAATATGCTGATGTGTTCACTACAATTTTTATTCCTATAACATTTGTCAGAAGAGAATATTACCCTAATAATTTCCTAGACAAATCAATTATGTCTGTGCCAAAATATTCAACAGCAAATTCTATAGACCCTAATAGCAGCAATATATTTCATAAATGGAACGGTTGACTTATTTTCAAAGTTGTCATTACAAAAGTTGACTATAATTCTCCTAATTATAGAATAAGAGTGGTCACTCTGTGGTGCATAATATTATGTATTTTAATTTTTTTTTTTTCCTAGTCATCATGTTCAGCTGAACCTGCAAATCTGAGAAACGCTAGGAATGCCATTTTGGAAGAATTGCCTCGCATTATTAATACCATGTCCCTTCTTTGGAGTGTTATAAAGAGGGAAGACTCTCAAAAAAGACCAACTGACTTCTTTGGAACAACTAAAGGCTCTTCTTCTGTCTACTTTAAAGCAACCAAAGTAGGAACTCTTTTAAACTGCTGTGTATCTCAATCATCCTTATGATCCCCTCCCTCACCATTTTACACGGAGTTCATAGGAATAGTTTTGCCATTGCCAGAACTGGTATTGGGCCACAAAGAATTTTTTAAGAACTCTCATGACTTGCACAGTATCTACCTACAACTGCAGATAATTCCCTGTGTTTAATGTTATGCCTTTTCTGCGGGCTTCTGATGATAGCTGCTGTAGAGCCAACCACCTTTGAATTGTCTGCACCTTACACAGAGCATGTACCTGAAGGAATAAAAATAGCAGACTTTTCCCTTCTTCTGTGGATATTGGTAAATCACAGGAGTTAAAAATATCTGTAGAAGAAGAGAGAATGTAACACAAAAAGGTTTTTTTTTTCTATTTTACAATGTTTTCCAACAAATGTGCCTTCCATCTAAGAGGGATATAATAACTCATAAATAAATTATCAAAACTAGACTGACTGCCAAGTATATAAAGAGATTCCTTTATTGTTGTGTATTCTCTGAACATCTTGTGAAAAGGAAGAATGTTTTACAAGCTATGAGATAGCTTTCCCCTTGCAAAGTTTAGCATTGACAGTTATTTTTTTCCCCTCTATAGACATTAAGAACTAAAATACTGGACTTCCTGAATCCATTGACAGCACAACTTGGAATCCAATTGATGGCAGCAATTGCAGCAGTATGGAATAGCAAGAAACCTCATAGGAATCAAAGTAAAATCAAGGTGAAACTAAAAGAAAGGCACCTTTAGTTTTCCAGTTTTAAAGGCAAATGTTACATTTATAGGATCAGTTCTAACTAGGCTTGCTTATTGTTTCTTTGAGTTTTTTACATGTTTCTTTTGAGTTTCTTTACATGCAATGAAAGCAGAACACCTCTCTCTTTTCTGCTTTCATTTGAGCTTAATGAAGTTGTTTGTGTGAGCATAATGAACATGTCGGGAGAAGATCTGCATATGGCAAATGGTTGCACGCTTGATTCAACTTGTCTAATTTACATTTTGTCAAAGTATCGCTATTTGAGTAGTCACACAAAAAGCTGTTTCTTCAACTTTGTGTTTTGCCTGCTACGGTGATCTGAGGGGTGTGTCTTTTGTTTTCTTTTGTCAGATTCTTCCAGTGGCTAGTGCGTCTCAGCTTATTCTTGTGGATTTAGTATGTGCACTTAACACATTGAAAATTGACACTATATTACATCTAGTCAAAGAGGTAGTCAAGAAACCATCACAAATCAAGGGTGAAGAGGTAACCATGAAGATAATTCCTTTTCTTAATATTCTCTTCTGGATTTTTTCCTACATGTCTTCTGAATATTGTTAGAAGGAAAGTTTGGTTGTTTGGTTTGGTTTTTATTTTTAAAAAAACATGTGATTATCTTTTGCTCCTGAATAAGTTATATTTTCCAGAATGTGGGTTTCTGTGTTTTGATACATCAGTGTAAGTATGTTCTTCAGAACATTTTGCTAGAGAAGTTGCTGGCAATGAAAAAGTGTGGAGTCCTCCAGTACCAAAGATGCTGACAATTTTCATAAAGCTGCTGCGGATACACAACTCAGTGATGCATTTTTATCTTTCTACCCTTACCTGAACAGCTAGAAATACGTCACATTGAGTCTGCTATCTTCCAATTGATTTTCAAGGAAACCAGTTTTGCAACTATGTATGCCATTGTAGGAGCTCCTACAGCTCTGAATGAACTGTAGCTGTTATTCCAAAGTAATGTGACTGCTTCTGAACTAGGTTCTGCTATTAAATGTCTGGATTGTCTCATACTGTTGTATAGATAGTTTATCATACCTGTTGGAGTACAAGTGGCTCCTAAAAAGGAGTTGACCATTGAACATAAGTTCAATGAGATTGGACCTTTTTTTTTTTTTCTGATGGCAAATAATTGCAGTTTTGCTTTTATTTTTCAGAAATCTTCTCTTGTAGATATTCCAGTGCTGCAGTTCAGTTATGCTTTCATTCAAAGGTAATACAATAATTATAAAAGAGAATTTTCTGTTTGACTTAAGATAACAGCTAGCATCACTATTTCTGCTTTACTTTGACCTTCATGTTACAATGTCACAGAACACCTTTATGTAGAGAATGGTTATTGCTGCTTCAGATAAATACAAAATAACTGGAGTATGACATTATGTTCCATTGTTCTGTTTATAATGCTAATCTGAAAGCCTCATTTCATACTCAGAGAGCAACATAATTCAGACACTTGTATAATTTCTAATGATTTTTCTCCTTATCTGTTCTATGTTGCCAGAGGAATGGATAGAGAATTTATAAATTCATTGTTTTATATTATGGCTGCAGCGTGTGCTGGACACGTTGAGAGCCAGGCAGTTGATTGGAAATACTCTTTCGATAAAAACTCTTCTTCACATACTTGGCTTTTCCCATATGGAAGCCTTGGGATACGTCAGACTCTACAATGTATGCAATGAGCTGTATGCATATTGCCTGTGCTGACGGATATTTATATCATGTTGTTTGATCAGTTAGGAAGGGGCAGGACCTAAAGGACTGATCTTGTTGGAAGCTTTTAGGCAACCAAGTTACCCATGTATGTTGTTTTTTGGTTTTTCATTAATTCCAAATTCAGACTTCGGTGTGTTTTGGTATTATTTTTTTGGCAGACTGTCTGTCTCAGCCTTGCAGGAGAACTTCCAGTCCTTATTAGGACTTCTCAAAGAGTCTGTGCAGTTGAACTTGGCTCCTCCTGGACACTTTCTCCTTCTCAGGTACTGCGTAAGAGAGAAGAAGGTTTATAGATGTATTGAGTAGACCTGTCCAATTACTAACTCGGAGTGAATTGATTTTCCCACAGTATTCTGAATGACTTTGTGACTAGGACACCTACTCTAGAAAACAAAAAAGACCAAAAAGACTTGCAGGTACAGTGTATATGTGTATACCTTTAGTTTACTCAGATGCCACTGCATCTGAGTAAAAATGGAAATGGCCTGATCTGTATTTTGTATCTGAATTCACCTGTGCTTTTCGGATGGGTTAATGTGCATCCACATGTTTTGGCTTAGGCCTGGTAAATATGGGAGACTCAAATGTAAGAGACATATTATGCAGAACATCTCTAACAAAATTTTGTGGAAGATGCATGAAATATCAGTAGTAACTGTGGAGTTTTCAAAGCTGTTTTCTATGGGTAAATTTTTTTTTATTTAACACATTAAAAGGACTTAACTGGATTGGCCAAGTGTTGATGGCTTTCATCTGATGCCACATTGCTTGGTTATGTTATAGGAGGTGACCCAAAAAATCTTGGATGCTGTAGGAACTGTTGCTGGTTCTTCTCTGGAACAGACTAGCTGGCTGAGCCGGAACTTAGAAGTGAAAGCTCAGCCTCAGATTTTACCAGATGACTTCAACATTGAAGATGTGAATGGTAATGTGGTTTTGTCTGACATTCTGCTGCTTTCTCTCTTCTGCTTAAGTCAGTGAAGAGTACAAAGTGTTTGACAGTGTGTAGTTTGTATGAGGCAGGAGGAATACAGGCAAAAGTAAAACCAAAAAAACATGCATTATTCTCCAATAAGAATGTCAGCCCAAGCAGGTTTAGTAAATACCTGTAGATTGTGTGTAATATGGAGGAAAACTTATTGCAGGTGCATGAAATACATGGGACAGAACAGCACGGGGCATGAGGTATGTCATTGTGGCAACATGCCCAGAAGTATTTCACTGTAATACTTTATGCAAGTTACCATTCTGTTTGGGAAGAAAATTAAGAAACAGCAAAATGTAAACATGTCTGAAGGGAAAATCATATCATTTTGCCTCTTTTAGATACGTCAGTGGCACCATCTTCAATGGTTTCTGCCTCTGCTCCCTCAATATACAGTGTCCAAGCTCTTTCTCTCCTTGCAGAAGTAAGTAGGAGCCAGTTTTGTATTTGCTGCTCTCATCTGTGGGGTGGTTGTTTATTGATATTATTAAGCAGAGGAATACATTAGATTTTCCTGGTAGATTAAATGGGACCTTAAATCTTTATTGAGGCATCTCATGTGCACGCACATTCTAGGCTAAAACATGGCATGCTTTCCCCTTTTGTCAGAAATACCAACTAGAGATTTAAAGAGACATTCTTTTCATTTTTAAGGTTCTTGCTTCTCTTTTGGACATGGTTTACCGGAGTGATGAGAAGGAGAAAGCTGTGCCATTGATTTCACGTTTGCTTTATTATGTATTTCCTTATCTACGCAACCACAGGTGACTTCTTTCTCTGCACATGTGATTTTTCTTAAGTCTGATTTTTTTTTTGACCACAATGTAAGGCTTTTACTTTTTCTTCTATTTGTCCTCTCACCTTATTAGAATGGAAACGGGGATGACCTGTATTTCCCCCAAGATCTGAAACCATTATTTTTTGAGCTTTGTGACAATTGTTGCTGTTCAACTGTAGGTGTTCCTCCCATCTGAGTTTTTTGCCTTTACTTAGTGCTCCCCTTTCTGTGTATGTTAGGTAATTGAGAAAGGCTGGGGGATGGGGCAGCAGAGCACTGTGCTGGTCACAGGACACATCATGAAGCAGAAAGAGTGCAATATCTCCCTATACTCTGCCTAGTTTTTCAGCCAAAAACATAGGTGTGGGAGAGATGGATAATATCCTCTGTCAGCCAAACAGTACAACCCTTTTCCTACAGGGACAGGAGGAGGGAGAGGAGAACATTTTCTTGCTGTGGGGGTTTCCTTTCCATTTTCCAGTGCCTTATCTATTGGTGCTGGTTCCTCAGCCTTTCTCACACATCTCTCTCTGCCTTTGTCTGAGTTAGAAAGAAAGTCCTCCTTTTTCTAGCAGCTCTCCGCCAGCTACTCCTGGTGTAGCACGTATGGAGCTTGCCCTCCTCCTGGCTGCTACATTTTGGCTAGTTTTTTCTGAACAGATCAGTCTATACTGAGGTATGGGAGAGCATCAGCTAGAACTCGCAGGTGACAGGGGAGGAGTGGGGACTAACAGTCTCAACTGTTAGTTAGGTCACAGTCAGAACTACTAGCCAGTTAATATAGTGAAGAGCGAAAAAAGAGTATAGAGCATCAGGGAAGATATCATAAAATCATAGAGTGGTTAGAGTTGAAAGGGACCAGAGAGATCATCTAGTTCCAACCCCCCTGCCATGGGCAGGGACACCTCCCACCAGACCAAGTTCCTCAAAGCCCCATCCAGCCTGGCCTTGAACACTTCCAGGGATGGGGCATCCACGACTTCCCTGGGCAGCCTGTTCCAGTGTCTCACCATCCTCACTGTAAAGAATTTCTCCCTAATATTTAATCTTAATCTCCCCTCTTCCAATTTAAAACCATTATCCCTTGTCCTGTCGCTACACTTCCTGACAAAGAGTCCCTCTCCAGCTCTCCTGTAGGCTCCTTTCAGATTTCGGTAGGCTGCTATTAGGTCTCCCTGGAGCCTTCTGTTCTCCAGGCTGAACAACCCCAGCTCTCTCAGCCTTTCTTCGTAGGGCAGATGCTCCAGCCCTCTGATCATCTTCATGGCCCTCTGCTGGAGCAGTTCCAACAGGTCCATGTCCTTCTTGTGTTGAGAACTCCAAAGCTGGACACAGTACTTGTATAACCAGACATGCCTGAAAGGGATGATGAGATTGATGGTCAGTGGGAATTGACCATTAAAGCCAGTAAGCCTCAGGGTACAGCAGGGATTGAAGGCATTTCCATGCTCCTTCTCAAGGAGCATGGATGAAAAATGATGCAGAGAAATTTCAGGAAGCTATTCTTTTCTATTCATTACATGTGTGCATTTTCCATTGTATCTATTACAATGTTTTTTGGCTACTTCAATCTTAACCAAGTCAGTCAGATTCTTGGTTTATGGAGTGTGTGTCATTTCTTGTTGACCAGGGTATATACTAATGCACACATGCATCTGGTGGTCTGGGCATTTGCAGCAGGTATGGAAACCCCTGCATACAACCACCACTATTTCTGGGAATACTGGCATCATGCTGCCGTGCTTGGTGTGCTGTGAGCTAGTGGCTGCAAGCCAAGCACTTGTTCCATCACTGCTCCATCACTTGTTTCCATGTGTGGAAATGGCATGGCTACAATTGGCATGGATACTACTGCTGTCATGATGTCCTTATCCACCTGAATTGGTGCAGGGAATGAGTGACTACTTCTGCAATGCAAATGGAGACCTGAACACCAAGAACCAGCCAATGTTTTGGGGTTTTTTTCTTGCAATAAGATACTACCATACCTTTTGGAATGAGACTTGTAGTTCAAAAGCCATGGACATCAGAGTCCTGATAAAGGGGCTGAGATGCCTAGAGGTGTCCCTTGATGGTTCTCCAGTGTCAGCCTGGCAAGGCCAGCAGTCCTTGTGATCCATGTAGCCATAACCATAGCAAGCTTTGAGCAACCTGGTCTAGTGCAAGGTATCCCTGCCCATGGCTGGGGGAGTTGGAACTCGATGATCTTTAAGGTCCCTTCCAACCTGAACCATTCTATGATAAGATGAGCACAGGTTAAGAATGTGGAGCCCCCATTCATGCCCATAGATGGGATGTGTGATTTATTATGTCACTCATACATGCTGCTCAGGAGTTAAAACCTCCAAGACTGTCTTCGTACCACTGTCCTCCCCTGACTGGCAAGAGTTTGGTTGCAGAGCATCACGAAAAGGCAGTAGCCTCCCCCACACACGCACCTTGAAAACACAGGGGCTGTTGAAGCCTTCTGGGAAGGTTTGGTGCCAGCTCACAATAGAAGACCTTGACAGCATCCCTTCTTAACCAAAGTCATGTTCCTGTCAGTCTGAGCACAACCTCCACAACTTGAAACCTTTGTTCAGCCATGGGCAAAGCAGTTACCATAGCCTATTACTGAGAGAATTTGGTTAGAAATTCTGGGGAACCCTAGAATTTATTTTCTGCTTATATAAATTTAACTTTTAAATGTACATATATTTATCATTATTGCTCTTTTCCCTCAGTGCCTACAACGTTCCTAGTTTTCGTGCTGGTGCTCAGTTGCTCAGCTCATTGAGTGGATATGCCTATACCAAGCGAGCCTGGAAAAAAGAGGTTCTTGAGTTGTACATGGATCCAGCTTTTTTCCAGATGGATACTTCATGCACTCAGTAAGACATTAAATTGTAGCATTCCTGAAATACTATTCTGAATTTGCAAAGAAAGGCTGTAAAGGAGAATGGCTAATATTGGAAATAAAATTCTGGTTAGTACTTTCTTACAGAATGTAGTAATGTTAAAAATGGGTCTTGACCCCTAATTCTACTAAATGCATTGTAAGTACTTAAGTTTTCCTTATAGTGCATACAAACTAACTTGTCTTAGTGAATAGGGAACTGCATACAGTAGAGCTGGAGGACCTACAATGCAATATGTGTTAAACAGTTAAGAGTCTGCATATTGAATATTGTTTGGAAACTGTTTCCTTGTATGAAATGTTTGACCAAAACCTTTTTTGAGGTGAATTTATACCAAAGCTTTCTCTGGTTATCTAACTTCTTCTATATCTTCTATATTCTATATTCAGTTGGAGATCCATTATTGATCATCTTCTAACACATGAGAAAACTATGTTTAAAGATTTGATGAGTAAGTATCAGCTGCTGATTTCTCACATCTAGATTGATTTGAAATCTATTTACATTTGAGCTATTGAGTGCATTTTTAATATACTAATGTATCAATAAAATGCAGGCAATGCTGCAGCTGCATAATTGACTATATTGCCAACTTTATTCACAGCTAAAAGCTGTGTTAGTTCTATACTTTAGTCATTTCTAAAATACACCATTTTTGTTCTAGAAGTGCTAATGTTGAACTCCCGCATTCACATTTTGCCATAACTTTAAGTTGCTGAAGTGTGTGATGTTTTGCAGCTGTTCCCTGTTAGAAAGCAAGGAGACTTTGGCAAACTTTGCAGGTGTCTGTGTACTGGCATCAAGCTGTAGGAATGTGGTCCACCAGTATAGTAGACTTTTGAGCAACATGCTTTGACCTGTAATTCAGGCTTGAGGAGAGTGTAGAAGAATAAGTCCTGTGGGAAAGGGTGGGATAGGACCCTTTAAATTTTCCTTAGAGCTACAAATGAAAAGTCTATGCTCCTTTAGTCTCATTTTTGAATCTTCTAAAAGAATAGTCTTAAAGGCTTACAATGCAAGACTAATTCACCAATCAGTAGACCCAAAGAGACTGTTTCTTTTTAAAAGATTTCAGGACATGGGCACTATTTTGTGTCCAAAACACAAAAAGACTTTATATGGTAGATAATTCTTATGTCTGTTATAGATATGCAGAGCAGCACCTTAAAACTGTACCCAAGTTTTGAGCAAAAAGCAATGTTATTAAAGAGGCAAGCTTTCGCTGTCTTTAGTGGAGAGACTGACCAGTATCATCTCTATCTTCCCTTAATACAAGGTAAGATTTGCAATTTCACCTGCCTTTTTTTTTTTTTTTTT
>BJBW01008744.1:0-13503 GCA_004320125.1 Scolopax mira
GGGTATGTTTAGTTTGGAGAAGAGGAGGCTGAGGGGAGAACTCATTGACCTCTACAGCTACCTGAAAGGAGGTTGTAGAGAGGTGGGTTTTGGCCTGTTCTCTCAAGCAAATAATGACAGGACAGAGGAAATGGTCTGAAGTTGTAGCAGGGGAGGTTTAGAGTAGATATTAGGAAGATCCAGAGAAGTGATTCTCCCACTTGACTCTGCTCTGGTGAGACCTCACTTGGAGTACTATGTGCAGGTCTGGAGCCCTCAATATAAGAAGGACGTAGACCTGATGGAACGGGTCCAGAGGAGGCCACAAAAATGATTAGGAGGTTGGAGCACCTCTGCTACAAGGACAGGCTGAGGGAGCTGGGGTTGTTCAGCCTGGAGAAGAGGAGGCTCTGGGGACATCTAATAGCTGCCTTCCAGTACCTGAGGGGAGCTACAGGAAAGCTGGGGAGAGTCTGTTCACAAAGGCCGTCAATGACAGAACAAGGGCTAACGGGTATAAATTGGAGAAGAGCAGATTTAGATTAGACATTAGGAACAAGTTCTTTACTATGAGGGTGGTGGAGGTTGCCCAGGGAGGTGGTTGAGGCCCCTTCCCTGGAGACATTCAAGGTGAGGCTTGACGAGGCCCTGGGCAACCTGGTCTAGTTGGAGGTGTCCCTGTGACTGCAGAGGGGTCGGACTAGATGACCTTTGAAGGTCCCTTCCGGTCCAGATGCTTCTATGATTCTATTCTGTGATTCTAGTTCAATAGTGGAGCTGACAAGATAACCCAGAAATCCCATTTTCTTTGAGATATAATCTTTCCTATAGGTTTTACTGCTTATCATATTGAAAGACTTTGCTCTGACTAAAACATCACATAGAGCAAGGAGGATCATCTAGTGTAGTTGCACCTAGAAGGAGGTAGAGGCCCAATTATAAGTATGGCTGGAGTCAAAATGATGCTGCCAAGGAAAAAAATTTGTAAGCATAAAAGCATTTGTTAAGTAAATTGTGAAAAACAAAGCAACTGAAAAAGAACTAATATTCCTTGTGGAATTTAAAAATATTTATAATTGAAGTGAGACTGCTTTTGCAGTCAATTCAAGGGCTCTACAAAGTAGAAAAATTATTACATCTTTAAAAGAATTTGAGAACATTTGAGTCATACTTAATATATTTATGGAAAAATACTTGACTTAAAGAAACAAAATGGAGTAAATTTAGTCTGCCTTAAGCTAGTGGAATCCGCGGTATCATTTCTATAACAAAAAGCAATTTAGAATATAAAAAGTACAATATTAGCAACACTATCATCTGATAAACTTTTAGATTACATTTTGAATCAGTGTAAAATCTATTATTCACTCTTTTGGGGAGTTCTCACACTACTTCCCTGCTGTGTTCATGGTTGTGACTATCCAATAATTTTCACTACTAAGCCTGGATTTTACAGGTGTGACAAACATTCATATAAATTGGTTTCTGATTGAAATGGTACCTTTCAAGTCATATTTCAGAACATGGGTAACACTTCATTTCTACCTGCTCCATCTAAACTGGCAGACTGAATGGGAGATGAATTCACAAATCTTGTATGAGTTGACAGGGTGTCATTGATGACCTTACTTGCTTGCTCCACAGACACTAAGGTTCACACGCATGGGCCGGGCCTGCACATCCTTGTTCTGAGAAAGAAAGTTTTAAAAAATCTAGAAGATGGAAGTTTTTGTCTTATTTTCTCTTCAATTGTTTGCATGTACTTATGGAGATAATGATAACAGCAACAACAATAGAGCAATTTACATTTATACAGAAAATTCTATCACAAAGCACCTTGCAAACTAGACACAGGAATCAATCCACTAAATGTTACTTCTACCCATGGTTTGGAATGCAATAGTTCTTTTAACAATACACACCCTCAGTATTACTATTAAATTATGCATTGCAGTTATTTGCAAACTGACACAATGTTTCAAAACTTGTGTGCCAAAACAGACACTTCTTATCAATACTAAATTGTTTGGCAAACAGTTTCTCAGAAAGATAAAGATTTCAGACCTCTCACTGGTGTCACTGGTGTCTGGCACTTAAATCCTTCAAAATACATGGTGCCTAATTTAGTACGCAAAGTTAGCATATGGCATAGAATCATAGAATCACAGGATATCAGGCTGGAAGAGACCCCAAGGGTAATCTGGTCCTACTCTTCTTGGCTAAAGTACTGATAATGGAAACCACCCATGACTTCTTCAAGACATTCAGTCATGGAACTGTGAGTGAAAATCAGGCATACTCACAATCCTGGTTATAACTCCTAAACTGTTACTGTGCTTTTCATCATTATTCTGGACTACTTGCTCTGGAGGATGATAATCATTTGTCTGATTTGATACCACTTCAACAGATATCTGATACCACTTCATCAAAGATCCTTTGTAAGAGGACATACGTGTCTGGTCCACCTGCACTTGACAGTGTTTAGATAAACAAACATAAGATAATTTAGCTACAAACATATATTACATCATCAGGTAGAGGGTGTCTTTGAGGGTAGTAAAGTCAATGTTACATGGGAAGCATGCTTATTGGAATCAATAAGATGAGCTGTTTGAAGACACTTCAGAACTCTCTATTGTTTGTAAACAAGTCTTTCTACACTAGGGTGTAAAAAGAACCGTGATAGCAGTGTAGTGTGATGACATATTGCAGGGATAGCAGAGGTTTTCTTTATTTATTAAGAAAAAAGGATGAGTCTACAAAGGAGTCCCATTTATTGCAATCAGAATTTTGTAGATGTTTGTTTCAGAAAGTTTCTTTGGCAGCAAACACGAGTACCCTTTTTGTCCTTGAATCTCACAGCACCACGAAGGATGGAAACTGGAACACAGTTTGAAAATGATGTGTGTATCACTTAGCAGTGTCATAAAATAACAGAATATTTCTTATATTGCTATAGAAGAGAAGGTTTAGCTGCCTGTAATTCTCAGGTGGTGATGGGCTACAACAAACCACTAGGCAGAGTTCATTGCAATTATACCTACAAGGTTAATGTGTGTGATGCATCTTTTGTCAAGCTCTCTGATAACACCGATTCCATCTACAACCTCATGGAGGAAATATGGAAACCCTGTGTTGTCAGAGGGTTTATACACCTCCAAGGCTTTTGATGTATGTGGGGATTTTGAAAAGCAGTTCCACAACCTGCTATACCTGTTTTTTCCCTCTAAAAGAATTTCTTAATAGAAATGTCAGTTTGCTTTAAAATGTCCCAGTAGATTTCCCAAGACAATGTACTGGTTTTTACTGTTCCACATAGAAAAGGGTACTGGATTCTATGGGAAGGGCTACAGATTAGCATTCATTTTTACTAGTTCTGAAGTTCAAGTAAAAAGTTCAATGCTTAAGAAAAAGATTCTTTATAATATTGGAATAAATATGCTGTTCTTACAGCTATAGGAAATGTATACTTTTTCTTTACATGCAAGCCATAGCTTTTCCCAGAAGTCTGTGGGCTGAGCCTCAAGGATGCTTTTCAAATCCAGCTCTCCTGTGCTGTATTACAGAAGTCTACTGGGTAAGCTTTGGCATAGGATATCAGCTGATTATTAAATAGACTAAGTAATCTCCTTCTTCCTAACCTGTTAAGAATAAAACCTCGAGTTCTTATTCTCCACCACAGCTACTGAATGATAATAGAAAGAAAGCCAAAAAATGGCAGTTGCGTCTCTCCATTCACAATATGCCTAGTGTTTCTTTTGTTCGCTTTCTTTAAAAAGGGAAAAGTCTTGTAACCTTTCAGCAGCTATATATAATACTCTGATTTGCTGGTAAGGGAAGTACAATTGCTGTAAAAAAAAATAGTAGCCCTAGAAAAAGTCTCTATTTATGCAAAATTACCTGAATAAGAAAACAGTGTAAACTCTGCCTGTTTCTCATTCTGAAATTTTGTTAATGAATTGCCTGTCATTCTTACAGACTACTGGACAAACCTTAAGGGTGAAGCCAAACTGAGGTTCATTTAGAGTCCTGTCATAGACCAATAGTACAAAGGAGATCTGAAATGGTAAATATAAAGATCATATATTTGAGAAATCCAAAGAGACTTATCTCTTCCTCACAGCTCCACTGATACTGGAATCAGGTGAGTGAGCATAGCCTACTTGTCTCTGAAATTTGAGCCTAAGTAGTGTTTTGAACAAAGTTGGCATATGTCATCACTATTTATTTGTGCTTTGAAAAAGGGTTCTTAGGATTATCAGGGTGGAAGCAATGCACCATCTGAAGCTTACACACTCTCATTGTTCTGCTCTAACTTCTGGACTAGTCTGGCGAGTAGTTATATGTGTAATCCCCAGACAATATTTGTACCTACTGTATCTGTAGCTACATTTCGCCAAGCTCCACTTAGAATTCTTTTTTTTTTTCCCATGTACTCCACAAACACACTCAACTCAAACATTATGGAAGAACCTCTTGAATTTCTTGAGTCCTGAGTTAATCATCTGATCATGCCTGAACTTCTATCACAGACAGTCAATTACAAATCTACTCATTTATAGTAATGAAGCATAGCAGGGAACTGCTTCTCAAACATAATACTCAGAATTCTTCAGACCAATAAGGGAATGCTAGTGTGATTTTCATATGAGCCCAACCTAGACAGCCAAATTGTTATTTATAATAATGATTTTACACAATCTCACAAGATGAGGTCCTGACAGAGAAAAACTATTAGAAATTGATAACTCTTGTTTACTGGACAAAGGTTCCCTGTTTTCCCAGAGGAAGGCTTTATATGACATAGCTGTTGAATAGCTGCTGGAAATAATTAACACACCAGGCACTAAAAGACAGAACTGAGCTTCTGAGAAGTAAAAACTCTCTTTAAAGAAAGTCTCAATTTTTATGGATATGTCACTGTATTCTACACTGATAATATGTTTAGTTTCAGTTTCACATAGTTAAGAAAACAAAGAAAAGAAAGTCAGTATGAGAAAAGAATGAAATATGGATGAAAGTAAAGGTGGAGGAGAGTCAATGTTAAATTGTAAATGATCTCCACGGGCATGAAAAGCAGTTTATAAGGTAAAACAAAATTACCCTAAGGAAAACAGAGACAACCCAGTTTGAAATTGCATTGTTAAAACAAATCTCAATTAATCAAATGATTAATTCTACCTTTGCAATGTGTCAGTTACAAATGGCAACAACCAGAATCAATGGTATATAATTTGTCATCTCTTTGAAGGCTCAAAGATTGTGATAGGCAAAATACCAATGAAGCTAAAAATTGTTGGGTAAAACATGATTAATATTCTGCTCCATGATAATATTCTTTCTTTAAAGAAAGAGATACTGTTCCAATCAAATTACAGTTTTGTCCTTCCAAGGGCACAATAAATCACTAATATGTTCGGATGTTCACAAAAATCTTTGGGTAAATTTATTCACTTACATACATTTGAAACTTCACATGCTGTGCTTTAGTAGCCATAACAGATATTCCTGTTTGAGCATACTTTCTATTAGGTATTTTATATAATATTGTGTAATAGTAGGATACTTTGCAAATTAATATAACAGCATTTTTATCAATGGAAAAATATCAAGATAAATTAGAAAGACTCCCCTAATTCCTCTGTAATATCAGGAACTTAAAATCTTGAATATTTATTCAGGTCTCATCCAAACATATGTGAAAAGTCGTTGTTAGCACATATGAGCTAAACAGTACTTGAAACTTTGAAACATATTAAAAATTGAATTTTAATTCACCAAGTATAATGTGGCTTGTTAATGCTGTATTAAATCTGGATTGTTGTAGTGTCTTTTGCAGCCTGCCTGAGATTCAACTTTTTAAAAAATAATTTTTCAATTCTTAGAATCATAGAATCATCTAGGCTGGAAGGGACCTTCAAAAGTCAGCTAGTCCGACCCCCCTGCAGTCACAGGGACACCTCCAACTAGACCAGGTTGCTCAGGGCCTCATTGAGTCTCACCTTGAATGTCTTCAGAGAAGGGGCCTCAACCACCTCCCTGGGCAACCTGTTCCAGTGCTCCACCACCCTCCTTGTAAAGAACTTGTTCCTAATGTCTAATCTAAATCTGCTCTTCTCCAGTTTATACCCGTTAGCCCTTGTTCTGTCATTGATGGCCTTTGTGAACAGACTCTCCCCAGCCTTTCTCTAGGCCTCCCTCAAGTACTGGAAGGAGTACCTGAGAGAGAGTATTTAAGCTATAGACCCTGAAAATAGAAACTTCCACTATCTATCCCCAATTTTTGCTCAGAATTTGCATTTCCCACCATTTTTTTTCCCCCAGAAGTTTTGGGGCCTGGGATGGTCCTCCAGAAATGCTTTCAACATTAATCAAAAAGGAACACTGCTTAAAATTACATTAACTAAAGAGCAGTCTCTCGAGTTTACTGCTCATTCTTCAAAAATTAATTTCTACAACTTGCTTGTAGAGTGACTTGAATTATCAAAACTGCAAGACTTGCTGGGGACAAGCAAATAGCCACAGCAAAAGTTCATTTGTTCATTTGAAATCTGTAGGGGTAGTCAGAGTTCAGTATTGCCGATGTACCCTTCTCTTTAGCAGTTTATCCATGGACCAGAGGAAACAGCTAAATTTAATATGATATTTTAAAGCCTTCTTATGAAGTCTAGATGTATTTCTGTATGATATTGTTCACCCAAGTATAGTATACTTTGTGAAATATCATATTAGACAATTGCAAAATCATATCTAGCTGTAGCTGACCAGATCAAGGGCCCCCCACCTCATCCATAATATCATAACAATCATAATAGTATCCCTCTTTAAACCTTTTTTTTCCTATTTATTTATGCATGATGTGCCTAAAGAAGCACTATTTAATTATAGAAGTACTGGTCTGAGAGAAAGCTAAACCTTAGTTGGAATAGGACCAGCAGTAATAGAAGAACAAGACTGTTTAGGAGGGGTTTAGTTGGGCACCCATCGTTTTAATGTCCAGGCAGCCCAGGTATCTGGGTTCACTTAACAAATCCAGTTGGGAAAGGAAGATGTGATTACAAAAGCCGGTAAGTAGTACAGCTGAGCGTATGTTAAAAAAACAGCCTATGATACGGCCTTGTATCAGGTTGGATGTTGGGAGGATGCCTGTATAAGTGACAGTATGCAGTGAATAGGAGATCTAGCTTCTGAAGGCTAGATGTGAGTGTTATGAAACATCTTTGGTAGTTTGATGTAGGATATAACAAGGTATTTTAATTAGATCTGAGCATGTGTGTAATATAGCTTATCTAGTCATGCTAGCAGTAGGTTCTAGACTTTTTGTCTGCAATGGGCTTTGTTCTCTAATAAGCACATCTATTGATCAAAGGTTTGGGTTTTTGGTTGGTTGGTTGGCTTTTTTCAATTTCAATTTGAAATTAAACATGCTGAAACATTCCAATTCCAAAATGCTACATTTTCCATTATCTTAAATTGAGTAAAGTAGTGCACATGAATGCTTTTCGCTGCTGTATAAACTACTAAACTATTTTAGGTTCAGTTTTAAATAAAATGCTGAAAGTCAGACAGATGGAGAGGTAGGGAAGAGATTTGAAATAAAGAAAAGAAACTTTGTTGCAGAAAATGCTGATGAAGCTAAAATATTATTAACAGAGATTTATTTTGGAGCAGTATGATCCTAATGGGTCACTTGAAAGGTTTGACTGTAGAAGGACTATTTATACAATGAAACTTATCCTTTTTTGTACTATCAATCAGTAACTAGGGATATGGTGCATTGTGGATTTAGCTTCTGCTCAATAGGATTCACATCAGTAGGCCTGATATCTGCAAGACATGTAGCATGGAATAGATATTAGAAAAAAGCAAAGAAAGGTATTTTGAAACAAATTATGAAAAAGCAGAGTCCTATTTATGTTCTATGTGCAGCTTTTGATTTTCAGTGTCTTTAAGAAACTATTCAGGATGCTGTAGCCACTCTTCTGGAATCCTTCAAATGCACCACATACTTGCTTATAACAATTAAGAGACTAACAACTCTGTAGCAGCTTCAAACTATCTTTAAAGGCCCAGTTCTAAAAAATTGATTACTCTAGGTATACTCTTTATATAACTTTATCAGAACGTAAATGAAGGAGTATTGGGGATGTTCTGTGCAGTTCTGTCTCAAGGCCAGCATGTAACCGTGGCAGTAATAGCATGTAAGGCCAGGTGAATTTGCATAACCACACCAGAAATACCAGAACTTCTGCCAGAAATAAGAGAAAGGGTGTCAGAATATCAGAAGTAACAGAACAGATATTGATGTAGCAAACCAAACTGGGACCAAGGGGGAAAAAACCAATGATAAGTAACAGGTTGTTTATTTGGGATGAGAATATGATGAAGAAAAGGAACAAGCAGAGTTGGAGAAATTGCAAAGGGTAATAAGGCCTGCAATTACTTGACCAGAGCTGTCTTTGGTAACCTGTGGCACAGCCCTGAGCTTGATCACAACAGTCTAGATGGGATAATAACCCAAACCTGTTGGTTGTCACCGTCTGTGGAAAGGAGGGAATGCTTCCTTAATAGTAAAACAATCCGTTGAATGGAATAAGCACCCTGGTATCACATCATTGTCAGTGCTTGTTTCAGGACTAAGAACATTTGCATCTTTTAATCTTTAAATAAAAATAATAATTAAAAAAATCAGTTTTCTCATTTGCTGAAGTATGATGCTGCAAGTCGTTTGTGTATGATACAGATAGCAGCTGTAAATCAAAGCACTTTGCTAACTGATTTTATGTATTTAGAAAACAAGAAAATATTTGTGAGATAATAATCACCTCAAGTTCCTGAAGCTCTTGAGACAATTATTTTCTAGTACTCCGTGGATGTTTGCATTGTTTTCTTATTTGTTTTGACTTACCTCTGCTATGTGCTTTGGATAATCAGAAACCAGGGTTAAGACTAATGAAAAGAAGAACTATAACCATGGTCGGCATAAAAGATTTGTAGCAATGTCCAGCGCCTACACAGTTTCTCTCTTGTTCCTCTGCTTGTTTTCTTAAGAATTTTGTACGGCAATAAATGCTCCTCTCTTGTGATCTATTTAAAAGAATTAGAGCTCAGAAGAACAGGCTGTCAACCAGTCACTCAGTTTGGAAAGTAAAATGATTTTGAATTTACTTTTCAAAGTTAATAGTCTTAAGAAATGTAAATTGGGGTAGCTTTTCAGAATAATTCAGTGATTCAATGCAATGCCTCCATAAATCAGAATTTAAAAGTTAAAATAACAACAACAAAAAAACCACAACAAAACAAACAAATTTTGGCAGCCACTTAAACAGTAGCATCTTGTCTCTGTATATGTACATGGCTGTTACTGAGTGGATTTTTATTCTATAAGTAGAAGCTAATTAAATCCAAGTGCATAAAAAATCTAGAGCACATACAAACTCTATTTCATTCCACTTCTTTTTAATAAATGTTCTTGTATATCCAAATACATAAATACAAATGTAAATTTTGAATACATTTTTTTGCTTCATTTAATCAGTCAGTACAAAATTACTTTTAAATTTAGGTCAAATTTGCTCAATAGTTTTGCCCAAAAACCAGAATCCATAGAATAAGAAAGCACAAATAAGGCATTTTTTGCCAGAAATACAGAGCTTCTGGAACATTTGTTTTCCTGACTATTCTCTATCTTCATGTTACCTGAAGTTGGAAGTAAGTAAAAGATAATGTTCTGGGTACAAGAGCTGTCTCTTCTTCCTCACTGACTACATCTGAGTTCTACCTGCTCTGCCAAAAAAGAAATATCAAAGGAATTTCTACTGAGGCAAGTGTTTCCCTAAAAAAGTGTTACAGTACTAATTCAAGAGGTATCAAATGGAGAAGTAGCTCATGAAATGAAACAATGCTCCATGTGCTAATATGATAGAAGCCGTAAGGCTGACTGTTTGACCCACCTGCTTTTCTCAGCTCAGACTGAGGCCGCCTGGAAAGCATCCCATGACTGTCCTCTCTCTCAGTGCGGTGTAGCAACAGAAAGGGCTTAGCTCTGCTTGTGCAGCTCCAGTCTAAGACCTGAGTTCTGAACAATCACTGTGTCCTCTTTGTTCCAACGATCCAGGTGTCTTTTTGAGGCCACTGCATTTTCTTCCATTGACCCAAAAGCCCTGTTTGAATTACTGGTGTGACACTCTAGGAACAAAAGCAGTACTTACTGAGGAAAAAATCCCTTCTAGCTCTTAAAGGATGACACAACTTGTTGAATGAATAAAAACCCTGATCTGTATTCGAGGACTGTGCCTGTTAACTCTGACAGGAGAAAAAAAAAGAAGAGCTATTGGTTTCAGTTTCCCAAAATAAATACAGGTTTTTACAGAAGCTGCAGGAAAAGAACAAAGGAGCTAAAGATCATAAAACAGGTCACAGCATACTCTGGGAGACAAGCTATTAAAAACAATTCTGTCTTTCTGCAGTTTTTCCAGGTCATTTTCCCTTCACTCATTATAAGTAGTAACATTTAAATGAAAATGGTTTCTTGGTTTCTCATGAGTTTATCTGCTTTTTATAATTATCCCCTTGAAGTCATAATCCTGGTTTCTGTGGTAATTAGCTTCCTTAAATTCTCAGTAGCTCTTTCAAGGTGAGCATGGGCTAGGCTGTAATCCAATAATAGCCTCCCAATAGCATCATTAAGACAAAGTTTTTCAAATATAGGACCCTAAAATCATGTCTATATATATATATGAGTCTATTATTATGTCCACATGTAGACAGCAGTAAGTTGACTTTTTTTTTTAATTAGTGATGTTTGGAACTCATCTGTGTCAGAGGCTTAGCATTCCTCAAAATCCCATTACTTACCAATGTTTCTAAATCTAGCCAATATTTTTTTTTAAATTGTGACCTACTTAAATAGGAACTATAACAAGGCCACTCAATTGCGAGTCAGAGCAGTCAGAGACAGAGCACAATGAGAAGAATTAATCCATTTAATCCAGAAATATAAAGGTCATTCCAGACTCATCTTGAAAATACTGATAATCTATCATGAAATGTTTTTAAAACTGAACACAGAATGTCAGCTAATTGAAACTTTGTATCATAGCTTTCCTGGGATTTGGTGATAGTTTATCTTTCCATTTATTCCTGTATAGAATCATAGAATCTTCTAGGTTGGAAGGGACCTTCAAGATCATCTTGTCCAATCATCAACCTAACTCTGACAAAAATAAACACCCATACAACAAACAAAATGTAACACCATCACTAAACCCTGTCTCCCAGCACAACGTCAACCTGTCTATTGAACATCTTCAGGGATGGTGCCACCCTGGACATCCCATTCCAATGTCTAATAACTCTTTCAGTGCAAATTTTTTCCTAATATCCAATCTGAACCTCCCCTGGCACAACTTGAGGCCATTTCCTCTAGTTCTGTCACCTGTGACGCGGGAGAAGAGACCAGCTCCCCCCTCTCTACAGCCTCTTTTCAGGTAGTTGTAGAGAGCAATAAGGTCTCCCCTCAGCCTCCTTTTCTCTAGACTGAATAGTGTTAGTTCCCTCAGCCTCTCCTCATAAGACTTGTGCTCCAGACCCCTCACCATCTTTAGTGCTCTTCTCTGATCCCTCAATGTCTTTCTTGTGGTAAGGGGCCCAAAACTGGACACAGTACTTGAGGTGGGGTCTCACCAGTGCCCAGCACAGGAGGAGATGGACAGTATAGATGGACTCTATGACTCTACTGCCTAACAAGAAAAAGTTTAAGGGCCATGTAGGTATGGCAGAATATTTGCTTGTTCAAAAGCCTAATATAAAGCTATTACTTCATATACCTGTACTTTAATTTTCTATATTAAAATGAAATTTTAATTGACATAAGTGACAAGAAAAATAGCACAATATTTTAAGATGTTATGGTTTCAGATGCCTGTCTTTTTGCAAGTAGTATGCATCCATTATGTATGTAAACAACTTTCTTATCACGTGTTGTTAGTTTCTCATTAAAATTCAGAATTTACAGTAATCTTCACATGACCTTCCACCTCAGATATCATGGAAGAGTTATGGGTGAAAGGTGCTACCTTTTTCATGTTATATACTTGATTTTCAGTAGCCAAGCACAGCATATAGGCAAAAATACTGCAAAGTTAACCATATAACCATTCTGTCAGATACAATTTTGACTACTTTCCCTGTTCTCTACTACTTGGCATTATTTAAGTTATTCTGGGTCCAACATGTTGTATTAAAACATTCCTTCAGGGCAACAATTCTTTTGAGATGAGCAGCTTACTTCAGCAATGGTTTGGAACCAAAATCCATTACATAACACCTGCCCAGGGTTTGTAGGAAGTACAGGGGCTGCATGTTATACTGGAAAAGAAACAAATTAGGAGACCTTGTTTGTATGTCTGCTATGTTATAAGACACATATAGATTACATGATATAAAGAATGCTTTACTTTTATTTCAAAATTCTAAAGATGTTTGAATCTGATACCATTTCTGTGAACAAAACACATTTATTTTATATAAATGCTCTGAAAAATATTAGCCACACCTCTGGAAACTAAAAAGAAGAGAGAAGTTATCTCTGTTAAGAAGAACATATATCAATTATTTAGATTGTGAAAAATATATAAGGATAAGTTCAAATGCAAATTTTAAGTAGAAAAAGAGCAATAAGACTATTCAGTAACACATGTGTGTAACAAACACATTTTTTTTCCTATCTTGCATTTGTCTGCTGTTTTTACTTTCCTTAAATAGCTGTGCATTCTGTGATCTTCTCCAAGTGTTTTCTGCATGTCATGGTATATTAGCCTTTCAAATTCATTGGGAATTCTGGTATGCAGTAAAATTTTACCTGTCATGACTTAACATTTCAGTGAAAAGTGTAGGAGCATTTACAATGTCTATGTAAAAATTGTGATTAATTTCTTTCAAGTATACTATTCTAAGACTAATTAGAAAGTCCAGAGTCTTCAAAGATTTGACGGAAGTAGGTTGTATTTTTTGGCACAAACTTTGAAGTGAATTTTTTTAACTGTAAATTTACTGTACTATACGTGACTACCTCTAATCACAGAATCACAGAATCTTAGTGGTTGGAATGGACCTTTAAGACCATCAAGTACAAGCGCATAAAAAAATCCAAAACAAAACCAACCAACCAACCAAACAAACCTCAAAAAAAACCCCAACACCTAAACAAACACAAAAATACACCCACAAGCCAAAACAAACAAAAAACCCCCAAAACAACAAAAAAACCCAACCATAAACCCCCCACAAAAAAAGCACCCACCAACTAAACCCCACACCCACACCCCACACCCACACCCCACCACAAACCAATAATCTTGGTCACTAGAGCATGACCTGAAGAGCCATGTCTACACGTTTCTTAAATACCTCCAGGGATGGTGACTCCACCACCTCCCTGGGCAGGCTGTTCCAGTGCCTGACCACTCTTTCAATAAAGTAATTCTTCCTAATATCTAATCTAAATCTCCCTTGCCGCAG
>BJBW01008745.1:0-24497 GCA_004320125.1 Scolopax mira
CAGCCTTTCTGTAGGCCCCCCTCAGGTACTGGAAGGCCACTATTAGGTCTCCCCGGAGCCTCCTCTTTTCCAGGCTGAATCTGTAGTCACTACCCAAATTTGTAAAAGCTTGGGACCAATCTATAAAATGGCTGTTCCACAAGTCTCTCCTAAGGCTGTAGCTCTCCAGATTTCTGCCTCTCTTCCTCACAAACACAGAGCAGCTCAGGATTCACATTCACTACCCAAAGCTCTGCCCTATTCTCTGGCTGAGAGTCACAGTTGCAAAATGACTGTTAAAAGTCAGTCCCACAGACTGAGCAGCCCTGAGAGAGGAAAACTGTTCTTTCTTCGGTTTTCTTCACAGATCTGTTAAACAAATGCACGTGAACCAAATATTCACAGAGAGAAGGTTTTCCACAGTAAGTAAAATTGAACCTGCAGCTTCCCGTGTCCCAAATGATTCTTGTGTTAACACCCACATTAAACATCCTCAGCTGTACAACAATACCTTGTTGTGTTCACTGAGCTCACCTTCGTTCTCCTCTCTATGCTCTGCCAGGCTCCTGTTTTGGAGAGCAGCTCCATGCAACCTGCCTGGTAGCTCATCCATGATGAAATTTCTTACAAATAATTACCAAGCACACTGAAAAAGCGTGATACATACTTTGGGATGTTTCTGGGCCCTTTCATTGGAAATGGTCATGGGCAGAATCACCAAAATTTGTAGCTAAAAAAACCTCTCTCCAATAAGGTTGTCAAAGTTTGGGTTTGACCTGGACATTAAGTAGGGGTTTGGCAGCCTCTAGATTTCTTTCCATGTGGGTTGAATGGAAAGTGAAGTCCCCAAAACTCCCCTTCTTCCTCATGTATGATCTGACAGTTGTTCCTCACACTGCTCCAGTCACACTGCAGCCAAAGGTCAAGTTTCTTCTGCAGTGTGACCTTGCTGGCAGGTTATTGCTCTAGTGTTTCCCAGTAGCATCCAATGGCTGCAGCATATTTTGAAATTTTAGGAAGTTCATTTCAATTTTTGTGTAAACTTTGCAGAAAACCAGATGGAGAAAAGCCAATTTCCCCCTGTAATTTAGAACTCCAGATGAACTCTTGTTCAAATACGGAAAAAAGACTCATATGCTGGAAGCCTGCCTGTGGCTTTCAGCAGAGATTTAAAGGAGAATTAACCAGCTAGGTTAAACACTGCCTTACTCATTCTTGTAAATCGCAACTCTTAATTCTTATTTTGTTTTTTTTGTGTGTGCAAGAATTACAGACTGAGCATGTGTTCTTGTAAAAAGCCAAACAGACAAGTACCTACAAGACTTATCTCAAAATTGTCAATGAATGTAGATTAGAGACATATACACAATGGTTATGATGGTAGTGATAAATCAAAGAGGAGATATTGGACACTGATCATCCTTGACTGTTCCACTGCTCAGTTGCTGTCTCATCCCTTCATCAGTTTTGCACGTGGTCCACCTAGCTCTTTCCAAGATGAAACCCAGGGCTCTGAGGAGGGCTTGATACCCATCATGTGAAGAAGCACTTTTATCTGTCTTGAACTGATCTACTAATGGTTTGATCATGCTCCCCCTAGTTCTGGTGTGTGGGATATGGTGATTGTTTTAATTGTCTCTCTCTGCCCTTTCTCTAACTCCATCACATCCTGGGGAGTGGACATAGCCTAGCATCAGAGGAAACATCTTCTGTGTTTCAGTTATGCATGGTTATCGAACAGTTATGCTGTGCAATGCCCTAACTCCAGAAACAGTAGCTTCATTCAAAGTGTTCTCTAGCCCCTCAGTCCCACAAGTCACCTCATCAAAGGAGAGCTTGTCTGTTCTTACCATGTTGCCCTGACTACATCTTACTGCACAGGCCTAGCATGGACCCTAGATGGAAAGTCTTCCTAGTTATATGAAAATTTATGATAAACATAGCTGAATTGATCACCTTAATTTCCTTCTACACACGGAGTGAAGTGACCCACAAAGGCACCTAATGCCATAAAGAATAGATTGACATTTTTATGATGGCACTGCCCTTCTAGGAGAACAGATGAGCACCAGGCAGTGGCTGTGATGTCTGGGTGCTCTTTGAAGGGTGCTGCCCAGGCGGCTTCACTGCTGGGAAGGGGAAAGTGTGCAGCCCAGTCTGGCTTGCTGACTCCCCAACCCCTCCACTTTGGGTGGAATTCTATCAGAATCGCACCCCTGTGCGTTTGTAGAAGTGGTCCTATTGCTCTTGCTGCAAGACTTGGACCCAACAAAGCAAAGAAAAAATGTGGTTATGAGGAGATAGCAATGAGTTCTTGCATATTGTTTTTGTTTGACTTAGCTCGTTAGAGTTTGTCATGCAAGATATGCCCATCCTTAGAATAAACATAGAAAAAGCCCAGGTCACAGATGATAGGACAAGGGGTCATAGCTTCAAGTTGCTCCAGGGGAGGTTCAGGTTAGATGGAAATATTTCTTTACTGAAAGGGTTGCCAGGCATTGGAATGGGCTGCCCAGGGAGGTGGTTGAGGCACCATCCCTGGAGGTATTCAAGAGACAAGTTGACATGCTCAGGAATATGGATTAGTAGTGAATCGGTGTTGTTTTGGGTGTGGTGTGGTGTTTGTGTGGGGTTTTTTTTGTTTGTTTGTGGGTTGGTTTTTTTGTCTTTTATTTTTTTTGTTTTCCCTATTGGTTGGACTAGATGATCTCAAAAGGTCCCTTCCAACCTAGGTGATTTTGTGATTCTATAAAACAAAAAAAGCAGTGTTTATCTACCTGCTTTACTATTGGTACTTGCTGGTGTTGTGTAAAAGGTCTTCAGGTGGACAAAACCAAATTATTGTCACTAAGAAATATCTCTTGCACTTAATTTGTCACCTTTGCACAGGGTCAGAGCAGAGGCACGATATGATGGGCCCTAAACCAGTGTCTTTACTTGCTCTTGTGTCCTTACGCAACCATGAAATCAAGTTGATTTAGCCCAGTTTTTAGTACCGAGTTCAGGCAGACTCAGGTCCATGTTGGCTACAGCCAGTCTTTCCTGTGGGATTCAGTAACAGCCGCAGGTCCTTCTTGACCCACTTGCAAGCTCCACTGGGTTTAGCTGACCACAGAACCCAGGGATTGGACAGGGAACCAAGAGCAGAGAAAACACAGGCTTTTGGACATTCTGGATCTTCTGAGTTACATTTCTGTTTATGTAAGAGTCAGTCTTCTCCTGGGTAGCTTTTACGTTGTTTGGTCTCCCAGAGCACACTCCTCAAGGAGATGCTAATTCCTGTGGGCTGCAATCCGCATTCCCTAAATTGGTAGAGAGATTTCATCTAACCTGAGAGAAGAATGAAGCCAGGGAGAGCTGACAAATCTGCACGAGGGACTGACCGGGGTGGGGGGGGGGAATTAAAGGGGGGCCAGACAGAAATTAAAGGGCTGTGGTGGTGCCGAGGGGCAGCAGAGCCCCCCTGACATGGTGCACAGCATGTGCCACACCGGGCGGCAGTGATGGGGTGGGGGAGAGCAACAGCCCCATCAGCCTCACACGTCCTCCCTCCCATAACTCTGCCTCCAGCCGATGAAAGGCGATGTGCTCATCCATTCCCAGCGCTGAGGGTGCCTGTCCTTTTATAAATCTAACACGGTATCTATTTTCTTGTCCTTGACTCTGGGTAGTTGTGCAACTTTCAGTCCCACCAAGAATGACATGGGAGCAGTGTACATTTCCGAGAGGCAAATATATTGCTGATGCTGCTCTTTCTGTTTTCTTTATCCCTCACTTTCTTAGACGCTTAATACATACCTCCTAACACAACGTCCCTGGGGAGCTCAGCACTGCAATAGCTCTCTCAATCTTCTCAATCTTCCCCTTTCTGGAAGGACCTTCTGAAAGTATTTCTAGATATTAACCCACAGATCCTCTGCAGGGCTGGAGTTTGCTGTCAGGAGTCACTGCTCTCCCTTCAGAGTGATCCTTCAGCAGGACAACCCGGTCTGCTATAGCAGCTCTGCTGTGTCTTACCACTCAGGGCAATCAGACGCCATTTAGGATGGCTCCATCATTCTCTGGTGGTTTTCTGCCTTGTGATGACTCCTTTCTCTGTAACCCTTCGAACGTGTGTGTTTGTGTATGTGAATCATCTCCGATATAGCAATATACGCCTGTACACAGAATAGACGTGTTGCTGGTGAATGACAGGGCTGCTAATTGCATAAATAAAAGAGTACAAGTAATGGAAATAAAATCAATGTACCCAGACAGGAAATAATCACCTCATTGATATGAAATGCACATTATACTACTGACAGGTGTTTTAATATAGCTTGTAAAAAAGGGATTTATTTATAAAGAAAAAGCTAAGACAAAACCTCAGAGTCTAATTATTTATCCAGCTATGCAATTATTAGTTATAAATCTCTAAAATGGCTGAGAAAGTGTTTGGGGAAATGCCAAGTCTGGCTCTGTGTGAAATGCTATTGCTAGGAACTGCGTTATTCCTACCAACATATTATGGCCAAAGACACCAGAGAATTTCCATTTTCTGGGAGCTCTGCCTTTTTGCAGCAAGAAATGTGCTTTCAGTGACGGCTTTAATATCGTGTTACAGGCTTTGGCCGCACAGGGGAGGAGGAATGGAGGTAGTTGGGCCTTTCTGGATTAAATGTCTATTATATAGTTGCCAGAGACAACAGGGGACTGGGTTTAATGACCCAGGTGGTCCCTTCATATTCTGTACTCATATCCTCTGCTATATAAATGGTTCCTTGGGGACCTGCCTGATCAAATATGAACTGCACTAAATCCTGAGACCTGTTGGAAGAGCATCAAACTAAGTGATATAATATGTGGTGAGCCAGAAAAGGAGCATGTGAGTCAGCCAGGCTCAGTTTGTCCTATGCCGGCCCCAAGGCTACAACATTTGAGACACAGGATGGTGACAGGTCCTTGGGAGCAGGGGCACAACTCTGCCTCCCTCCCAGCCGCTGCACAGAGGGGTCCTTTGCTAGAATCTGGCACTGGCTCTGCTGCAGTGCTCTCTGCACCTTCCATCCATCCAAGGCACACCTAACCCTGGAAGGCTCCTGTACCCAAAAGCTCAATGTTGCTAGACATTTGGTAAAGAAATAAACTCCATGATGTAATCAGTAGGGCCTTCTGGCATAATAAGCAGGGTACCAATGCAAGAACTTTGGACATATGCCATAATTTTAGCTTTACCCACAGAGGTGGTGAATATAAAGAATGAACTACGTACCCTTGTAGAGTTTCCACAGAGCTATACCACAATTGCACCCTTATGGTAGGGGCATCTGAAGCATACCACCCACAAATTTCTACCACACTTTATAGTGAAAGACCAAGATGTTTAGATCCCTTTTTAGTGTAAAACATATTACAGTAGTGAAGCATAGGAAAAAGCCAATTAATATGTGCCATCTGAGTTGGAAAACCCCAAACAGCAACAGCAAAGAATGCTGCCATGTTGAGAATGAAACTCATGAAAGCTTGTCCAATTGACACCTGCCAAGGCCCACAGCAAACTGGTTTGAACTGGGATGTGTAGCCTGCCTAGGGTTTGCAACACCTCCACTATAAAATGAAGAGCTACAACACAGACTGCGCTGAAGAAATGATTGCTGCATCCCCCTCTGTGCTTTCTCAGTCCAGAAGGGAGGGAGGGAAGCATCAAAGATCCTGCCAAATGTTGCCCTGAGCTGCACAAAGCCGCTGGCACTGTATTTGTGCTGGCTTTTCTGGAGACATATATCTGATGTGGGTCTGACCTGAACTTGCATTCGGTGGCATTTTTGCTGAAGGAGGCTGAAGACAGGATGCAGTAGGTGCAACACTGCAGGTTACAGGGTTGCTCCTGACATAGTTCTATGAAAAAAACTGAGTGAAACCAGCACATCAATCCCAGGATGCCACTTCTTCCATAAATGAGGGCCTCACCACTCACTAAGTCTCTTGTACAAGCTGCAGCAGGTCCAGCAGCATGGTCTGGTGTGTGCCACCAATCCACAAGTTGAAGTTCAGCAGGTGAAACTAAGCTTGGCTTCCTACTCACTCCAGCCACCACGTAACACAATAGGCTCAGAGCAGAACAGTTCCACTGGTTGCATTGCTAAAGTTCTCATTGATAATAAAGATTCGGAGGGAGCAGCACCATGTGCCATGGGCTCTAGGTCCAGGCAAAGAGGGCTGAGCACCAGCAATGACATGCAGCAGCAGTGGAGGGACCTCAGAATGAGAATGGTGGGATCACCTTTCCGTGGAATGGAGGATGGAGTCATGAGAGTGGACAATTACTGGGAGAGGGCAGAGTGACTCAGAACACGGCAAGCTGCATCCAGATTTTGCCCTATGCTGCTTTCAAGTGACAGCAAAACAGGAGGTCAGGGCAGGTTTTGCTTGTGTGAGCTTCCCCAGGTGGATTGAGGATGCCAATGGGTTGCAGGTCAGGTTGCTTGCTTGCTGGGGTACTGCTCACTGGCCCTAGAACCTGTCTCCTTAGCCAAGCCACAAAGAGACTGTTCACAGCCACCTGGATGCTGTTACTGCTCTTGGGGCTGCAGGTGTGTGGATCTCCTGCACAAGGACCATGCTGTGCCCTGTATCAGCAGAGAGGTCCCCTTCCCTGTTGAATGTGAGGAGGAGGCTCCTTTGCTACTGCAAGCCCTGGAGCAAGCTGGTGGCATCTAGGCTTGATGTTTCTATGTGACTGATGGTCATCTCTTGGTGGAGGAAGAGAACAAGCCCTGCCCAGCTACAGTCTTGAGGCCCTGTGGACTAATCTTTCTTTCATTTACAGTGCTGAGTTTTTCACATTAAACTAACAAAACCCACTTGTACCATCCTATAATCATTTGCTGAATCATTTGACAAAGGAAGAGATTTGGCAGGATGTCTCTTAATTGATTTGCAGCACGCATCACTGCTCCCTTCCCCTTGCCTTGGTGTAGAGCCTTAGTGTGCTTTGCAAAATTAACTAGTAGCAGAAATTCATCAAAATACAAGATCAGCAGTATTGAGTCAAACCAAAAATCCTTGTTCACATGATTCTGCCTCTGATGGTGGCTGAGAGCAGATCTCTGTGAATGGGTGTAAGCACAAGGCAAACCCAGTGACATTCTCCAGGCCTCCTATGATTTCTGGCTGCATTTAAAAGCAGTATTTGAACCTGCACAGGATGACACCACAAGCCCAACACTGTAACTACAGAGGCATCATCCAAGTGCAACCTTAGCTACTCTGAGACAAACAGAACTCACAGCCACCAGCAGCAGCTGTACCTTTCGCTTTCCACCGTGCCATAAATCTTGCAGCAGCTCTGGCCTCTCAGACCCTTTCTGCAGACCTCTGTAACCCACAGAAACAGGTCTTTTGGCATTTGAGGGGATAGGGTGGCTCAGGGAAACATCTACAGGATGTTGCAGCTGAAGCAAAGATGGGAATGAGACACCAAGACCAGGAAAGCAAGGGTTGGGGAAAGCACAGGGAGGTATGAACCATCCCCTTCTAGTGCCTGCAAGCTATCAAATGTGCTCAGCAGTGTGTGAAACCACAGCCTTGCCACGTGGTGTGTAACCTCATGTCTGGACCTTCACCCACCACGTGTTATTTACACGGTGACAGCATGTGGGGAGACCCGACCAGATCCCCTCGCGGCCGCTCTGTGGTGCAAAAAGCTAACCAGGGCCAGTCCTGTGTGTCATGCGCCTGTCAGCGGGTCCGGGCTGCCCACAGCCACACAGACGAGTGTCTCCATGTCCCACGGTGAGCAGACACCCGGCCCGTCGTGCACCACGCCTGAGGAGTGCCGGGAAGGCAGCCCTGTTTCAAATTAGGATGTTGAACACTCCGGCAGCTGGCAGCTCCTCAGACCACACAGCACTGGGGGAAACCAGAACGTGTCACAAGGAAGCTGGGGATATAGAGGGAAGAGAGCCGAGCCCTCTGGAGCAGCCCACCATGGTGAGAGGTGATGCAGGACACTCAACACCTCAGAGGCCAGGGCAGCCTCTTGTAGACATGTTTTATAGCAAAATACTGGAGCTAGGTGCCGCTGAGGTGCAAATGTGGTAAACCCTGAGCTTCAGGTTTGCAGCATCTGAGAAATGCCGGGCTCGGGGGAACGCGTGGAGGTCCGGCAGGGACTGCAGTTCAAGGTGGCTCTGGTGGGATGGGGACTCCTCGCTGAGGAGACTGGGCTGTTGAAAGGGTAGGGATGTATCACTGTTTTTCTGTCTTTCTGCCTTTCATTTCTCCCTTTTCATAAAAGACTGTTTCCAAGGCTGAGTGGCGTGTGTGTGAACAGGAAAAGTTCAGCTCACTTTTGCCAGAGAGATGGAACGGATGTTTTATTAGCAACCTCTTTAAATTTGAGCCAAGACTATGTTGCTGCCAGTGAAACCCTGTCAGAAGGGTTACATCCTCCTACTTCAGTCCAAACAAAGAATAAAATTACAAACTTAAGGCCCTGTTTGAGAAATGAAAGTACTTTTCTGAAATATAGCAGCCCAGGAGCCATTAAACCAACATTGGGTGGAACAAGTGATGATGGCCAGGGGTTTTTGTCCCTGTAGCACACCTGGACAGAGTCTCCTGATGCTATTTTCCATGTGTGAGATGTGTCACTAGTATGTCGTGGGTAGGGTCTGTTCTGCCAGATGTGCAGCAGAGGTTGCAAGCTGGCAGGATCTGGGTACAGCCATGTCTTCTGCATCGCGTGGGGTGACGTGTCAGTCCTATGGACTGTGTGAGGTGAGAGAAGGGAGTTTGGCCTCTGAGTGACTCTGCAGTAACTCGGTGTGAAGTAGGGGAAGGAAACCTCACCCATGTAGCAGTGCCTCAAGACTAATACACCAGCATAGCATTTTCACCACACAGAGGGAAACCCCCATGAGCTCCACGTATTTCTGTTGTTTGAGCACTGAGGATCAGAGAGCTGAGAGGAGTTTTAAAAAAGCAAATAAAGGGGGGGAAAAAGAATTGTTTTCATCCAGCTCAGCTCCCATCATTGGCTCACCAAGCAGCTCTGCCAACAGGCATATTGATTGGACAGAGGGATGTGGAGAGGACAACAAATATGGAGAAGGATGAAGGACTAGGACGTTCACTGAAGGGCATGCTTGAGAAGCTTGATGGGAGCAGGGAGAGGCAGCACATGGGGTTTGGGGAATAAGGTCAGAACTGGCCTGAGCAGTGGGGTCATGCCATGAAAACTATTATTTTCTGGTCTTCAGCGGTGCCTCTGCTGCAGGCATGTGGAGCTAGATATACTCCAAGAAACGACAGTATTGTTAAACCCAGCTCAGGACCGAGCTGCAACTTAAACTCTGTGTCATGACAGCCTGCTTTGGTTTGTGGCTGAAGCTGTGTAGCCTCAGATGAGGAGGTAAATCCATCCACCAGCATCTGTCCCCCAGCAAGGGTAGGCAGTCCCCGCCGAGGTGAGAGCGCACAGGCATGCAGCAGCCGACAGGATTGTGGCCCCACGGCTGCTGGCGGGGACACGCACCGTCCCCTCCCATCTGCTGAGGGCAGTGGGCAGGCTGGTGCTGCCTTTTCAAAAGAAACTGCTGCAGCACAAATGACTGGAGAGGCACGAAGCAGCTGGCCTGGGGACATCGTGCTGCTCTGCTTAATCCCCGAGCACCGAGGGGACTCAGAAAACATTGTTTGGGGACGAAGGCGGCGGCAGCGCTCTCTTGGGAAAACACAGGCACAATAAATCAGCCGTATTCGTGTTCGAGTGGTGGCAAATAGCAGCGCAGTGGGAGGCAGCCTCTCTCCCAAGCCTCCTGAAGCATCCCCTGGGCTTGCGAGAGGTCACGGCGGGCAAGCAGTCCCTGCTGGTTCCCACATGAAACCGCCATAACCGCCAACTTAATGCCACCGCAATGCCATCACGCCTTTATCTTTTTAAGTGAAAAACACACCACAGTTGCTCTCCATGCCCCACATCACAGCTGGCCCTTTGGTGTCCAGTCCCCTTCCCTCGGGGATGAGTGGGAAGCGTACAGGGGACAGCATCCAAGCAGCTCAGTAGGCAGGCAGCACCACGCCCCAGGAGCTCGTCTGTCTGATGAAATCATCTTGCAGTGTGAAGATCCTCATAGCTGAAATGGAAAAGTTATTTATTTCTCCTCTAAAGGGGAAAAACAGCTTGCTATGGAGGCTGTTTGTCCTTTGGGGCAGGAATCTCACTTTTGCCAAGTTTTGTGTCTCTGTGTGCTGACTGGAAGCAGGAAGACGCCCTGGCAGGCAGGATGGCTAGAGGAGTGATGATGCTCTCCTGCCCACTGCTTCCCTCTGCTGGGGCAGGTACACCAAGAGACAGAGGTTGGGCACCAGTTTGAGCTCTTTGTCTCTGTGGGACATGTTTTCCTGATGGTCACAGCAATGCTGCTAAAAGCAGCTCTTTCTCTGCTGCAGCCAGTCAGGGGTGCAGAGACTGCTTCTCCACCCTAATCCCTTGAGGCACCGAACCATCTTGAGAGGAGCCACAGCTGAGGTGTCCTGCACCCTTTGTGACAGCCATGGGGACAGCAGTCTTTGCTGCCCAAAGGGATAGTGAAACTTATACATGTCCTCCATATGACTCAAAGGGACATCACAGCCTCCAAGGTCCTTCCTCCTCCTAAGCGTCAGTGTGTCATGCTGGGCAGGCACTGCTGGGCTCTGCAGCTCACTGAGGGACTTTTCCATGGGAATGCTCACCCTGCTCACTCCATCTGGGACCAATAAGACCAATTTAAAATCACCTGGGGAAAGATTTTACCACTGTTCTCACTCTGTCCTGCTCTTTCACTTATTGAGGGTGGACTATTTCCAAGCATTACCAGCACAACCTAAACCTTCCCCCCACCGTGGTGTGCAAAAGGCACAGCAGTGACTCAGACCAGTGCTCAATGCTTTGCAGCATTTCATAAAGGACATTTAAAAGGTTTCCGTGAATGTTAAACCAGCTGGTCTGCCAGAAGAAAGTAATCTCAGAGCAGGGGAGGGCTGAAGAAGCTGCCCAGGGTCAGTCTTTGCTCCACTCCAGCAGAACTGCTCTCCTGATCCTCAGAGACTCATTTGGAAACTTGACTTGGCGTAGACATGACTCAGACCGAGCTGATACTGCACAGGCTGTTTTTGCAAGTTCTGGGAATCTGAGAAATACTGCAAGAAACCCTTGTGGGTGATACACACATATTTCTTATCCCACTTTGATGTTTGTTACCTGCTTGCTTGGACCCTGCACTAGGCAATTCACCTGCTTTGTGATAGGTAGGATGGGGGTCTTGCTTCCGGACCGGGCTCCTACATGCCAGAATAATAAAAATTAGCATTTGATAACAACAATGCATCCGTTCAGAAATGTGAACGCCATTGTATCACTGTCAGGCTTCAAAACTCAAAGGAATGGCTCATCCCAAGGCCAAGAACATGTGTGTGCCAGTAGGGCTGAGTTTCCACTAGAGGGTTGTAGTGCTGTACGGAACGAGAGGCGGTTACTGTGGCAGGAACACTGTGTGTACTCTGAGCCTTTGTCAGCAGATCAAAAGCATCCTGTGATGCTTCCAGCAGTCTCTGCAGTCTCTGATGTACACAGCCTGCAAGCTGCGAGAGGACTGGTGCCTGAGCAACCCGCTTCCCTGCCTTCCCTGAAAAGCCTCTAGCATTCACATGACTCAGCACCTACTGCATGTATATATATATATATACACACACATAAAAATATACATATGTATGTATAGATATAATTAAGTAAACACACTGTTTTATATGCTATACACACACATGGATGATATGTTCATTTATGTATGTGGGGTTTGGATGCACAGACAGCCATGTGGTGTGGTGGTGGCACGCCATCGTGAGGAGCTGGGGCATCGCTGGTGGAGCAGAGCCCCAGACCCCGGCAATGCAGTGAAGGAGACAATTAGCAGTATCGTTGCTATCAGCAGGATGGGAAAGTGAGAGCTCTTTGCATACAACATTCTGGCTCCCGGCCAGAAGCTGCCATGCACTGTACCAAGCGTGGCTGCTGGTCCCCGGTGCTTGCAAGTCAGCCTTGAATGGGAGCCATCAGAGGGGACTGTGCCTTCTGTCACCACTCATGTCTCTGCGTCCATTGCAGCTCAGTAGGTCCTAGTGAATTCATGGGTATGTGACCCCAGTATGCACCCATGTGTCTTTTACAGTAATGTATGTATTTTTGCATGTGGATCTATAGAATCATAGAGGGGTTTGTGTTGGGGGACATTTAAAGGTCATTCAGTCCACCCCAATCCCCGGAATGAGCCTATGCTTCTACAGCTTCCTGAGCAGCTGGCATTCAACGTACTGGCAACTGTACCGCCCAGATCAGGGTGGTTTTACTGCCGAAAATAAAAACTGAAGTTGTCTAACACAGTGAGGAAAGCCCAAATAGCACTGACGTTGCCTTCCTTTCATAGAAAGAGTGGGAAGGCAAATGCAACCACAAGGCTTGCCTGTAACATGGAAAACACAATGTGACGTTCACAGAGAATTTACATAGTGATGGATTTATGTACCACCTGTTTGTCTGATATTATCACCATTTCCATTTATAGATAGATGGAAAATAGATTTTGCCTACATTTTCATCGCTTCCATTATCAGAAAGGCTTTGAGGAAGTAAGTAGGAGATATTCTTGCAAAATAAATTATTACAGCAAAAGATGGGCCTTAGTTCCCTCATAAAATCACCTGATCTTACCTAAATACAGCTGTGTAGAAACCAACCATGAAGTCAATAGTCACCACCCACCAAGGACAGGCGGCTGCTGTTGAGCTACGGAGAGAGGGTGGCAGAGAAGCACAGTGTGAACCAGGGTTTGGAGTGTATTACAGTGGTTTAGGAAGGAGGGGAGGGAAGGAACCTAAGTGCTCTCTGTGCCTGGGAAAAAGCTGTCTCAGCAGCTATAGGTTTGGAGGTTAGATTGTATTTTTTTAATTACCTATTCTAATCAGTAGGAACATTTATTAGCCGATCATCATGCATTAAATCACAGAATCACAGAATCACATGGGGTTGGAAGAGACCTCTGGAGATCATTTAGTCCAACCCCCCTGCCAAAGCAGGTCCACCCAGAGCAGGTTGCATAGGAACTTGTCCAGGCAGGTTTTGAATGTCTCCAGAGAAACAGAGACTCCACCACCTCTCTGCCTATTCCAGTGCTCTGCCACTCTTGATATAAAGAAGTTCCTCATGTTTAGGTGGAACCTCAAGTTTGTGCCCATTTCCTCTTGTCCTGTCACTGGACACCACTGAAAAAAAGACTGGCCCCGTCTTGACACCCCCCCTTTAAGTATTTACAAGCATTGATTAGATAATAGGTTTATTACTAACAGCTATCTTTCACATTTAAAAATCCTGTAGAAGATAAGAAAAAGGGTGTGTGTGGCAGCGTGAAGGGTCAGGTGCAGAGGAGCACAAGCGCCTCTGCCCCATCGGGCAGCAGCAAAACCCGCCAGCCTTGGTACGTGGTACAAAGGCAGGCAGCTTTCTGCGCCTGCTCCTGCAAACAGCTCTGCAAACCCTCTTCTCACGTAGCAAAGAGTCTCTGTCCCTCCCAAAGGAGTCATAAAGCACAGCTTTCTCCATGCTGCATGCAGTAATCAGGCAGGTTTAAGAGCTTAAGCACTCATAGGGTAGCAGTGTTTAAAAAGATTGTGCCAGCCTGTTTGCCTACCTCGGTCCATTTCTCTAATCAAACTGGCTCCTGGGTAAGCACTCGGAGGGGCACATTCTTAGTGATGGAGTCATAAAACTGAACTTGCTGATAGAAAGGGAGTTGTTAAAGTTGAGTCTTCTTGAGGCCGAGCCCAGGGCAATTAGCAGCTCGCACAAAGAGCCCGGTGCTGCTGCCCGTGCTCTGCTCACTGGCCAGCTGCCGAGCCGGGGGGCACTGGGATCACGCACCAGGCAGAGACGATGGGAGCAAACAGATTTCATCCTTTTAGACTGCTTTATTAAACAAAGCCAAGCAAAACAAAACCAACCCCACCGTCAATACACCAGCTCCTCATTTACGCGAGACCCCTTTCCACAGCTCCGGGGGAACAAAAAAGGCTGAAGTGTAAATGAGATCAGTGTCGGGAATGTTACGCACATGAATATTTATCAAGGAAGACCAGACAGGGGCCAATTTGCCACCCTCCTGCACCAGCTGGAGCTCGGTCATCAACAAGTGGGAGGGAAAGGGCGGGTGAAGAGGCTGGTCCGTGCCTTTGCATGGGCAGGGGCGAGCGGGATGCCGGAGGAAGGCCATGCCTGTGCAGGAGCCATCGGTCAGGAATGACACTGAGAGGCTCCTGGCTTTTTTGGGACCACACAGCTATGAAGCAAGCATACAATGTCTCTTCCACTCATGCAATCAGCTTGCAAGCTGCAGTTTAGCCAAAAAACTCTAAAGAATTAACTGGAAGTTGTTGCCATTCCTTGGGCGTGCCAAGTGCTCATGATAAATCTTTTTTTTCCTGAAGGAAAAAGCAAGGTTAAATCAAACTACAAAGCCCGTCAAGCACGAGATTTACAGCAATCTAAAAGGGTTACGGGTTCATTTCTTAAACAGTTGAATTATGGCTGCTTCTGGGTATCGACATATTAAGCACACTGACCCCCTCAGCGCTGCGAGGAGTTAGGGGATGAGCAGCAATGGAGAGATCGCGCTGGTTATCGTTTTTATGTGCATTTCAAAGTCACTTCCAAAAAAGAAGATGAGATAGTAGTTGAGTATTCCAGCCACGGACATGAGGAACAGGAACAGAATGATGCGCTTTCCAAATAAGTAACCAGGAGTGCTGAGGAGACAGAAAGGGGGGAAAGCAATTCATTAACGTACATCGCCTCACGCGAAATGTCCTCAGACTACAGACTCTGCTGTTGAGACCAGCTGAAGGACTTCAGGGGCCGAGATGGAGGAGGCAAATTTCTTCTCTATCTTGCATTGCAAGGCAGCTGTGAGCTCTTAAATCCCATTTTCAGGATCCATTTGGGTCTGGATTTGGCCTCCTGCGCTCAGAGTAGGCTGCTGCTTACAAAAGTGGCTATTCAGAGGGGCTTGTATGTCTTCTCAGCCACCACAGGCTATGGGGCAACCTTGTTCCACATGTGTGTAAGGAGCTTTATTAATACAAAAGGACGATCTTGTGCAAACAGTGGCACAAACACACAAATGTGTGTATTTGCAGAAGCTGTGAGCAGGAGCTGCTGAAGCAGCCGCTCTGTTCCTGCAGCCCCCCTGACCCCAGTGCCACTGCATCTCCCTCATCTCCCAAAGCTCCTCCTGTGCCCCCAGAATATTGTGGCTTTCCTGCACCACCCCATCCAAGCAGCCCTGGCAGGCAGTGCCATGAGCCGGTGGCTGCACCTGTGGAAGAGGCAGCATGGGGCTGCCGTGGCATCCCGGATTTCATAAAGAGGCTCTGCATGCCCTTACCTCTGAGTCCTTTCCCCGAGGTAGCCCACAAAGTACTTCTGCCTCACAAACAAGTACATCAGGCCAGCAAAGGCAGCAGGAGCTGAGTAAAGGGTAAAACGAGGCGTTAGACACCAGCACAGGTCTCTCTGTACGTACCATCCCCATCTGCTGCCTGGGCTGGACTGGGAAACGGGAACCTGCAGTGTTGGGCTGAGGGATGAGCACTGGAACTAGGACAGAGACCTTTGCATGGGAAGAAGAGCACCTGCCTTGCCCTCACACCAGCTTTTCTAAAGAATTTGTGGGTGTAATCCTGCCTGCAACTGGATTCACTGCAGAAACCCAGAGTGGGTCATGCTGGATTCAAGATGGAGGGTACCAGCTAATGCCCTACTTTCACCAGAAATACAAGGCAGCTGGTCTAATAATCATTTATGAGCATAATAAAAGGAGCTTTTCTCCTTTCCTCCCCCCCCAGTTATAGCTTTTTCCACACTTGCAGGCAGCATCCCTTCTCCTTTCTTCCAGAAAGAACAGCCACAGACCCCAGGAAAGCATTCATTTTAACTTCAGGAA
This sequence comes from Scolopax mira, assembly GCA_004320125.1. Taxonomy (NCBI): domain Eukaryota; kingdom Metazoa; phylum Chordata; class Aves; order Charadriiformes; family Scolopacidae; genus Scolopax; species Scolopax mira. The sequence goes on from BJBW01008745.1 coordinate 15,993, forward strand.
AACTCAAATTGCATTAAAGGGGATCATATTTAGAAACAGGTAAATACTGGGCTGCCCTCAGCTCTGGAGAAGGCTGGCAGCTCTGGCACTTTAATGAGCCCATTTCCAGTCCTGGGGTGAATAATGCAAGATCCAGCATCCGAGTGCTAAACTCTCCACCCAAAACAGAGGTATCTCATCCATAATGCTTATATGGGAAATGGTTGGAACCGTGTCTGGGGACACATTTTGGCATAATCTGTGCCAGGGAGTGTACTGCTAATTAAACAGCATGGCAAGCTGCAGGACAGCTGTGTGAGACCGGTCCCCCAACTGTGAGAGAGTTTGGTCCCTGGAAGCGTAACCTCCAAAAATGCTCACCATCCCCTGCTGAAAGTGGTGCAAGGTTGAAGAGGGGAAAAACCCATGTGTGTTACCTTGGCTGCAGAGGAGGCCAGCGCACCACAGCACAGCCAGAAACGTAGGGTATGCGTGTCCGCAGTTCTGGCTGGAAAGGAATTTGTTGGAGAGAGGTCAGAACACGAGGGAAACAGAAGCAAAATCAGCACGTTTCACCAGCAAAGGGTGGCGAGGGGTGAATTTGGGCTGCAGTAATCCTGTTGCAGGTGGGTTTTTACCCCCAGAGGGGTGGGAAGCCCCCGACCTGCCTGCAGCAGGAGCTGCCCGGGGGTTGGTTTGGGGTGTCCATGCCTGAGCACAATGGTGGCCTCACCCCCGGGGTCTGCTTCCCTGTTTCCTCACTGGAATAAAAGATGCCTTTGTCCTGCTTGATGAGGAAAACAAACTGCCCCACACATATGCCTGGCACCTGTGAAAGCCACTTTCCTTCTCCAGTCTGTTTATAGGCACGTTTATAAAAGATGCTGTGTGCTTTATTGGCCTGGAAAATCCTTGTGATTAAGTCATATTAATCAATTTATTGGCATTGAAAGGTGTATGAAACCAACAAAAGGAGAATCGTGCTACAGACAGGAGTGTCTCACAGAGTTAACATGTGTCTTTGCAGGGGAACAGGAATGATTTCCAGCTGCCTCCATCGGCTGGGAATGTTCTCTGAGGGGGAAGCACTCTGCCCTTGGCAGAGGATGCACACCTATGAAGGGCAGCACTTGGACATCCTGTCCAGTTTCAAGCACAGCATCAGTACTTCACGGGTAATAAAAAATATTTTATGTTCTTTTCTCTTCTGGATTGGAATTCATTTTCCCCTCTGCTCATCTCTGAAGGGATGTCAAAGGCAAGAGGTACGGATGCGGTGGGGAAGCAGAGAGCTGTGTGCCGAGGGAGCTGCCCAGGGACCAAGGGGTTTGTAGGAGCTCTGCCACCGACCTGTTCCTCAGCATGTCAGTGTCTCTCCACTGACTCTTTCCTTCTGAGCTGCAGAGCCCTTGGGACCCGGGCTGTGCTCATATCACACTGCCAGCATTTGCTACTGCTGGGTGAACAGGTTCCCAAATGAAGGGGCATAATACAATAAATTCAAGAGAAAATGGACACAAACTTTAATATAAGAAGTTCCACCTAAACATGAGGAGAAACTTCTTTATGTTGAGGGTGGCAGAGCACTAGAACAGGCTGTTCAGAGAGGTGGTGGAGTCTCTGTCTCTGGAGACAGTCAAAACCCACCTGGATATGTTCCTGTGCAACCTGCTCTAAGTGCACCTGCTTTGGCAGGGGGTTTGGACTAGATGATCTCCAGAGGTCCCTTACAACCCCATATTATTCTGTGTTTCTGTGAATAAGGGTTGCCAGTCCAATACCAATACAGCACCCAGAAAGGAGCTGGGTTCAGCAGCAAACATACTGGTAAAATCTCAGGTTTAAATGCCACAGCAATGCACGCAGCAGTGGAACTGCAGAGCAAAACCTTCATCTGAGGGCGTTTGGAACCCATCTCTGGACCCCAAAAGGGTTTGGATTAAACCCTAATGAAGAGACATACCCCACTTTGTCCCCACCAGCTCCTCAGGGCTTGTCTACTCACTTGGCAGTGTAGACGCGGTCAAAGGCGGAGGATCCTGGCCGCTGGAGCCCCTTGCCATTGCAGTGTTTGCTTTCGTGCTCCACTTTGTTAGCAAAAAAAGCTGTTAAAGAAACACAGAGTATTCAATCTAAGATGTAATTTGGAGATACTGCAGAAACTGGGCTCACGTCTGTTCTCGTGAACTGTTCTCAGGCTGGATGGCAGGAGAGGATGCGGGTGCGTGGAGGAGCAGGATGTGGCCAGGGTGCTCGCTCTGTCACCATGGTATAACCAAACCCTCTGTGCAAGGGCACAGTGAGATGTGACCTCAGACATCCCCGTGGGTTCGTATGTGACTGGGAGCAGGCCCTCCCCTCTGAGCTCTCTTTCAAGCCTCCACTGCGCTTCTGGCAGCCCGCACCTCTGCCTGCTTCAGAAGTACAGCCCAGACTCCATCCTTCATGCCCCCAGTGGGAAAAAAGCTTTCTAGGCAAAGCTGCCAAACCCAATTCTCACTCTCTAATAGAGCAGGTAGACAAGGGAGTCTCTTCTCTTTCAGTGATACCCATTTGCCAAGCCAGGGACATTCCGCAGGGCTGCTTCTTTTTCCAGAAGGGCCCACTGAGAACCTGGTCCTGATGGCTGATCGCTATGTGTCCATATGGTGTGTATCCTCCTTTTAAGCTGCAGTGGTGTGTCAGCAGCTGCTGCCAAAATGCAGCACCTCAAGATAACGTACCGTGTGCCTGACAAACACATTTTATCTGATGACACTAAACCAAAGACCATCAATCATGTGTCTAAAGGCACCAGACAGAGCCCTGACAGGCTACAAGCTGCAAGCTTTGTATTGTCGTGCATCCCATTCCAGTGTATCCAAATCACCCCATGGTTTAGAATATTAGCCGTATATATATAAATATATATAAAAGATAACCCATCAGGAGAAATATTATTATAACAACAGAAGTGTAACTTGATAAGCTGCATGATTTAATCCCTAGAATCTGAAGAGTTACCTCCTTTTTCCCCTCACTGATGCTGTAAGTAGCTGTACTTTTGTTGCCTTTACTAAAAGCGCCACTGAGTGATTCCCTGGGTACACACAGCCTTTCTCCAGAAAAACCCACAGCACTTTAGGCCAGCGTCCCCACTCTGACCCAGGCTGCAGACCCTCCCACTGTCACCAGCATGGTGCCCTGGTTGACTCCTGGATGACATGGCCCTGGGGGACCCAGAGCAGACAGCATAGCCACTGAGAGCTCCAGGCATCTCCACCTGCATGCCACCTCAGACTTTGGTATGGGACCATTCATCTGCCTCTGGTATCTAAGAGGACCTAGTTGAAGAGGACTAGGCTGGATGGAAATCTTTTGTACAGTACAAAAAGTACTCATAGTAGATGGAAAACCACTTCCTGCAGGCCTAGGACTGCATGGGCTCCGTGGGATACATAGCATACCTCCTCTCTTCCTTTTAGCATGAACGTGAAACCACTTGAAGATGCCACAGCTTCAGAAAAAGCCAAGAATAAACTATATATATCTCCCTCTCTGCTGCTGCAGTTGCTTCCACTTCCCAAATGCTGATGTGCTGCTGCAGAGAGGCTCTGCAAAGCTGACAGTCATCAGGCTGAACAGAGACGTGTCCAACGTGAAAGTGGTCACTGAGGACAAGAACTTGGAGATGCTGGTGGTGACACTCATGGTGTACAGTCTCTGGGATTAGGGCTGGCCAGGCATGGGTGTGCTGGGTCTCCTGGGAAGAATCTGGCTGTGGAGGTCCAGGCATCTGTCCTGGAATCTTGCTGTCTCCAACATGGTGTATGATCCTTGGTCAACAAACTGGGCATTAGGGCAAAGACAGATGTAGAGTTATCACGTATATTTGAGGAGCAAGCTTTGTCTCGCCTCACTTCAGAGACATGGAGAAATGCTGGAAAAGTGGATATTTTCCTTCTGTAAACAGTGGGTGACAGAGGAAAACTGAGGAAAGGCACTTCCAGAGGTCAATCCATACCTCCAAGAGCTAGTGGCATGAGAAAAACCACCCCACTGAAGGGCTGATCTTTCTCCATTGACTCCAGAGCTTAGAAAACCACCTCACACAAGATGTCCACCTCTACAGAAGATGCCTCAGTCAATCACCTCCAACCCACTGCAGTGACTATAATTCTTCTGGGCCACATGGACCCCTAAGTTGAGGGCAGTCAATCAGAAGGGGACCCAGCATGTCACTGTCATATGGAGAGGTGGAGGCTCCTGCTTCAAGTGAGATTTTTCCCTGGAAGGGGCTCACCAGTTCTATGGTTCCTTAGTCCTGTCAACCTCACATGCCCTGCAGGCTCCCAAAATCTCCCCAGCAGGCAGCCCAAGAGGTGAGTCCCTGGTACCTGAGGCTCAGCCGGGCTGAAGGTCTGCAAAGGACCAGAGCAGAGTTGACAGATCACATCCAGGGGTGGCCCTCACCATAGGTCTGTGCTGAAATCACACAGCATTGGGATCCTGCTAGCCTGGCACTGGGGAAATGGGAGAATACAGCATGAAGCAGCTTGCAACACCATAGTTATATTTCCTGCTCTTGACCCTGAACCTCAAGGCAAGAAGGTGGTTTCACAAGCCAGCTTGAGATGACTGAAAGGAGCAGGGCTAGAGCTGAGGGGTATAATTCAGCTCAGCTGTACTGGGAGGTGATGCCCTGAGACAGCAGGAATGCACAGGCTGCCCAGAGCCTGAACCACTGCAGTCACACTCTGGCACAAGAGTTGAATTGAAGCCTGGTTGTTTCACAAGTTCATGCCAACAGAAACCATGTGCTGATGCCCCAATCTGGTGAGTTCTGGCAAACATGCAGGTTACTCCTTTCCGTTGACTTGGTTTTGCTTTCTCCATCCCAATCTGCCCAGCAATGACCACTGATTTGCCCTGAAAGCTGCTGACTTGCAACATCTCTCATGCAAGAACAAAATCTAAAGCTATATGTGTGACTCAGCAGCATCCGGCCACATGAGTCACTCTGTAGGATATGGAGGTTCCTGATGTGAACAAGGTGACAATAAATGGATGTCAGACTGGGCCAGCACCACAGTCATCCTCCAGCTTTGGGAATAATAGTATTCACCCAAACTTTTTCTAATCCTGCAGAAAAGCATATAAACTCTAATTTACATGGTACTGGCTTCACCTTCTTAAAAACAACCAAGCCCAAGTGCTTTGCTGAATCCGAGCCACAGCAAGAGTTCAGTACAGCTGGCATCCCTTGACGAGCATTTCTACTGCTTCCTGCATTGCATTCGTTGCAGGACTGCCCATCTGTCCGGTCTTCCTAGGCAGAAAGCCCGGGAGGAGGAAATCAAAAGAGGCAAGGTCTGGAGTCAGGGCTGAGGGCTGTGAGCTCCTTGCCAAGCGCCGCGCTGCCCCTCTGCAGCGGCTGGGTCGATACTCCCACAGACAGATTGCCATCAGATAAAAGTGCGTGTCAGGCTGGAAGGCACATGCTCACGTCTCAGAGGGAGAGGAAGAAATCCTGTACCTAAAATCATCTGGTTAAATAGCAAGACACGTATACCTGGCATATATTTTTCACTTGCAGTACGGGCTCTGATCTCAATGTGCCCTATTCTAAGGAGTGTTGTGTTAAATGGTGTGTCCTTTGGTGCCTATGTTGAAACTAAACCCGTTTGCACCTCCTTTTTCTTTTTCTTTTTTTTTTTTCACTCTCTGGCAGCCAGGCTTATGCTGAGGCTTCCACCACTTCCCCTTTCTGCAGCAGCCCAAGAACAACCCCACTTCCTAGGACCAAATGTGGGGTTTGTGCTCAGTGGGAATCTCCCATTCATACCAAGAAGCCTTCACAGAATTATTTTTCCAGCACTTGCGTCAGACCCCCCCCTGCCATCCCACTGCTGACTCTCCATGAACCTGAGCAATCTCAGGGCAGCTGGGGCAAACCTCACTGCCTCCTCTGTATTCTGGGCAGAATCTCCTGCTAAAATGTTTAAATATTTATAAGTGATGATGATCAATTCCAAATCAGGTTTGCACAAGAGAGAAACTTGTTGGTTTATTTAAAAAATCCTGCAGGGACTACAGAGATCTGAATAAGAGCCAAAAAAGGAAACTTCTCCATTGCAGGAAACACGCAATGTTCTTGGGACTGCAGCTGAGGTTGGTTGGACTATAGGACCTGGAGATGCAGATGACTATAGGAAAGCAGGAGAGCTGCTGCCTGCAAATAACCTGGACAGACTCCTCTGATGAGTCGGTGCAGCTTTTTCCCCTTCGCCCAGCTCCGTGCAAAGGTCTGACCCATCTCAGCCCCCTGGAGCCCCAGCCCCTGCCCATGCCTGGAGAGCAGCCCCGGCTGCCCACATTAAGGACTTTAGCCAGGAAAGGAGGTCTCAGTCCTCAAATCGAAATCCATATTGTCATAGGGTGGGTACCTCAGTTTATGAGTCCTTTCATTAGCTGACATATAGAATATCAGAGAATACCATAGAATAGCTCCCTCTAGAATATCAGAGTAGGACCATGCGACTGCCAAGATACTGCAACATCAGCAGGCCAAATTTTATGCTTAGAAGATAATTTCTAAAGCCAAATTCACGCCTAAGCATGCACACGCTTATGTACAGAGATAATCTATCCAAAGATCAGATCAGCATACATCATCCTGAACTTTTCTCAGCTCCCTTTAATCCCTTAAATAAATGCTTATTTTTGTCTTACCATTCTGGACGACACTTATCAAGGTGACGATGGCGAGCAGGACGACACTTCCCAGGGTTTCTTGGTCCATTTTGTGAGTGGGCTGTCAGGGTGGACGGAGCAGCTTCGGAGGCAGCTTAGCCCTGCAAGCACAGAAGGAGGAAGTGAAGGTCTCTCTTATCTTGAATCATGAAACATTTCCTATGGCTTCACAGGAGAGTGGCAGCGCCCTGCACTCGGGTCAGAGCAATGCAGCCACAGACTTGCTCGCTCACTCAGCATGTGCAGATGAAGCCCAGGGAAACAAGAGATTGCATGTCAGTGATTTAGGAGGATATATAATGTGGGAAGATATCTGTTGCCTCTCCTGCACAGGAGCAAAATTAGGGACCTCGATATCTGAAGTGCATCTGAGTATTTGGCTACTGTGTGGAACAGGGGAAAGCAGCTGGGAGGGGAAATAATGTCGGCAAGTCTTGATAATACTGCTGCTCCCAGGTGTGTGACCTCCTTGGTCACGTCTCCATCAGCTTCAGCAGTGAGGAGACCCCAGGGCTCCAGGTCACCAGGAAAAGCTCTTGATCCATTGGGATCCATATCTGAATGGGCAGTACACAAATGCTGTGAGCATCGCAGATGGGCACAGAAATATGGTTTTTCTTACCAGGGATGGATCCTGCATCCTTCCCCCTACAAATAACTCCCTGGAAGATAATGACAACTGTCAGCATTCAGCATTTTGCAGGCTCAGGCTTCACATTTGTGCCCCAATTTTAGTAGTTGAAGCCCAATACAGCTTAACATAATTGCTGCAGCATGTTCACACCTTGGTTTTGACCCCATGGGGTCAAAGCACAGGCTGTGGTGTTGGATGGCTGCATAGAGTCCCACAACCTCTGTCAGATCACTAGAAAGCATTCTTATCCAACGTGCACATCATTTGCTGGCTGTAACTGCTCTGCACCCTCTTGCCCATATTCTGATGGGGAAAAGCCTTATGAAAAATCCTTACCTTCAGTAGGCATTTAGCACTAATAAAAGTAATGTCTTCATTAGACTGAGCCCTGAACAACTTCTACCCCATCTCTCTGTCTGTCTCTCTGTCTATACTCAACCACATGCTATCCAGAAGATCTGCATGCCACCCAGCATCCAAACCATGGCCGAATAGCTGGTTTCCTCTCTCTGGATGGGACACAGCCTGGTAGGAGCTCCCAGCTGGTGCCAAGCTGTCAAATCCATCCATGTGTCAATGGGGACACATTTACCTACAACAGTGTTTTTATCCAGTCTCTCGATCATGCAAATTTTTATTATCTGTACTAGAAGATATGGAAAACTCTGAGGTACTTTGGGTACAAGCAAATATATAGAAACATGCTGGTAGAGAGGTAGGTGATTAACATTGTGAGTTGTGACCTGTAACCCAATAGCAGGCTGTCTTTCAAGGATAAATAACCGGTAGTCCACGCAGACACAAATGTGTGAGCAGCAAGGCCATAATTAATACCTAGGTGGAGACAGGGCCTTTTATACACCAAATACTTTTATTATAACTTTTATTAGGATTGAAGTTTTTCCCACAAAATGGCCTTTTGTTACTTGAACATCAAAGTTTGTGTTTTGTGGTCTACTGAGCACAGGATCATAGCTGGTATTGAAGGATGGTATTTAATGCTAAGCTTCTACTAATCTCCTGAAGAGGAAAACCCATCACCTAAACGCAGTTACAGTGATGCGTAACTTTTGAGGAGGAACCTGGACAGGCTGGAGAGCTGGGCAATCAAGAACCTCATAAGGTTCAACAGGGAAAAGTGCAGGGTCCTGCACCTGGGG
>BJBW01008747.1:0-10165 GCA_004320125.1 Scolopax mira
GGTCCAGTCCTGTTGAATATATTCATCAGTGACCTGGATGAGGGGACAGAGTGTATCCTCAGCAAGTTTGAGGGGTGTGTGACACCCCTGAGGGCCGTGCTGCCATCCAGCAAGACCTGGACAGGCTGGAGAACTGGGCAAGGAAGAACCTCACAAGGTTCAACAGGGAAAAGTGTAGGGTCCTGCACCTGGGGAAGAAGAATGTCAGGCACCAATACAGGTTAGACGTGGACGTGCTGGAGACAAGCTCCAAAAGAAAGATCTGGGGGTCCTGGTAGACAGCAAAATGACAGCGAGCAAGCAGTGTGCTCTTGTGTCCAGGAAGGCCAACAGAAACCTGGGCTGCATAGGGAAGAGAGTGGCTAGTAGGTCAAAGGAAGTCATTCTTCCCCTCTGCTCTGCACTGGGGAGGCCACAACTGGAATACTGTATACAGTTCTGGGCTCACCAGTTCAAGAGGGACAGGGAGCTGCTGGAGAGAGTCCAACAAAGGGCAACAAAGATGACTGAGAGATTGGAGCATCTCCCTGATGAGGAATGGATGAGAGAGCTGTGACTCTTTAGCCTGGAGAAGAGAAGGCTGAGGGGAGACCGTATCAATACTTTTAAGTATCTAAAAGGTGGTTTGAAGGAGGAGGGAGCCAGACTCTTTTCAGTGGTTGCCAGTGAGAGGATGAGGGGCAACAGGCACAAGCTGGAACATATTCCTCAAATAGGAAAAACTTCTTCACAGTGAGGGTGGTAGAGCCCTGGAAGGGGCTGTCCAGGGAGGTTGTGGAGTCCCCTTCTTTGGAGACTTTCAAGACCCGCCTGGATGCCGTCCTGAGTAACATGCTCTATCCTTTGACCAGAAAACCAATAGAGCCCACTACACGGGCAGCAGTGACAGTGCAGCAGAGACCTCCAGGAGACCATGGCTGCCAACAGCCTCATATCACACCAGCTTTGGTGAAACAAAGCCATGTGTTGACCTCCAGCTGAACAGCAACACACACCAAGCACTGTGGTTCCAATGGCACACATCAAGGACCCTCATAGATGCCAAATCCCTGGTGAGACACATAAAAATATCAACTTCCAGCTGTCCCTTCCCCTGTGAACAGGACAAGACTCACTAACAGCACTCCTATAACCACCCAGTGGCTGAGGTTCATCTGGCCACTGTGGCACACTTAACCCACTGGTGGAACCCTGGGTCCCTGCCTGGAATAAAAGCAATAATCAATACAGTCTCTTTTTCACAGCTACCTTTGTGCAAATCCATGAAACTTATTCAATACCAAAATTGTTCCCTGCTTTTAACACTCTGCTTTGGTTTTAACTGATAATCTGGTCGTTATCGCCAGTTACCTCTATGGACTCACCTGTGGTCAACACTTCACTGGCATGATAAACCAGTCTGGGACTTTTTTCCTAGGTTTCTCCAGACCTGTTTGTTCACTGGGGCAGGAGCTGGAAACAGCCTCACTATAGTTGGAATAATAAGGTGCTTAGGGCTCAAGCTGAATGCAGTGAACATATGTTTGATAGTTCCCTGTGTCTCTGGTGGTATAGTGCTTAGGAGCTCCCGTGATACTGTAAAAGCATAATTATTATTCTTAATGTAATATCATGCTGAGTTTGACATGGTGAGTGGGTGGCAAGTGACTGTGGAGACCACTGAACTATAATGATTATTTCTTTCATGCTGCATGAGTTTTTAATTTTAAACCACTAAAGAACACACAATATCTTGTTAGTCAGCTGCGCTCATCACAGGCTCTCTGAATTATTCCTGTATACATCTAATGAAGATGTCTGATAACTCTTAAGCCTGATAAAGGTGGGCAGTATGTTCTGTAAAGAATACGCTGTGATGATAATGCTCCTCCTCAGACACAGAAGTATGGAAAATGGGGCCTGTACAGCAATGTTGTGCTGCCACTCAGCTTGCATTCCTCGCAGCACTTTGCCACTCTAAAGGATTTTGAAGAGAGGAGATTGCACACTCTCCAACCAACCTATTCTTGAGTACAAACTTCTCCCTTATGTGAGCTTTTCCTACTGCCTGATCTAAATTGAACTTGCTGTGACTTATGTCATTTCTTTTTCTCTAGCTATAGTTGTCCTGGTGAACAATTTCCTTCCTCATTCTATGCAACTGCTTTAGGTTTATGACAGAATCACAGAATCTTAGTGGTTGGAAGGGACCTTTGAGATCATCGAGTCCAACCACATTATAAAAACAAAACAAAACAAATACAAACAAACAAAAAACTCAAAAAAAACCCCAAACCCCAAACCAAATCCATAAAAGCCAGAAAAACCACACACAAAAAAAGCACCCACCAACTATCTGAATATTGTTACCATATCTTCTCCAGTCTTCCCTTCTCTAGACTAAGCCAATAATGGATGTAACTGGATTTACAGAACAATGAAGTGTCATTAATTAGAAAACCAAGATGTAAGAGTAACTTAACTCATCAGTCATCCAAGCAATTGGTATGGGATAATTCAAGGGAAAACATCATATTGCCAGTACCTGAAGACTGTGGGTTTCCATTCTGATTTTAATTTAGGTAGAGTTTTTATTATCAAAGTCCATTAAAACCAAAAAGTGATCAAAAAACCACCAAAAATCAAACCCACATTTAAAGCTGTTACCATTTCTTAGCATTGAACCCAGGACAAGCTCTCTAGCACAAGATGGTTAGGGCTGTAATTTTCAGTAGCCCATATATTTTGACCATATATTTTTGATCCGTGTATTTTTCATTACCAACGGACATGAAGATGAAAGCAGCACCTCTGTTTCATCAGTTAACCTGAAGGCATTCACTTGTTGCACCATCTGCACTTTTAAGGAGATGTTTGCAACCTGCCAAAGAGTTTATTTCATCGTTCTGAAGAAAAAAAAAGATGAGAAAAATACTGCAGGAATGACTTTGCAAGAAATTCGAGATTAAGCTATACATGTACTCAATGTGCCTGTACAACCCCGGGGATACTTCCAAAGGGGTTTCTCAAACAACCCATTTCCCCAGGAGGGTAAACAACCATCCACAGGGCTCAAGAACACGAAGTCTAGTTCCACGTCGCTGTGAGACAGCACGTAGTCCCGGGTGCACTCCAAGTTAAGCAACAACCAGCAGACTGAGAAACTCATGCACAGAAATAGGGCCATGTAAGCAAAAGTGACCTAAGGAGACTGTTTTCAGGACTGAAAGAGCAAGACCTGTTCACAGAAACGGGATGAGCTTCAGGATGAGCAGAGGGGAGGCTGAAAAAAAAAATCCGAGTTGGGAAATGTTTTCCTCTAAGAATATTAATTATTAATGGGAAGTAGGGTTTTCTTTCCCCCTATCTCTTCCTGCCTCACGAAGGGAGCAGGCTGGTGTCTGTCCCCCTTACCTCGGCTAACCGGGAGTGTTTGTGCACCACTTCAGCCTTGTTCATGGGTGTCAGCTGCTGCAGGACACTCCGGCTGTTCGTCAGGGCCCGCGTCAACCGAGCAAACTTTGTCCAACCTGTGGGAAAGAAGGGAATTGTGTCAGAAGTACTCGGCCCTCATTCATCACCAGTGCCCCTCCTTTGTGTTCGCTGGTATTAAGTCTCAGACTGGACTAGTTTCTTTAAAACACTGCACAGAACAGCTTCAGGCACACGAGGGCTTAAAGACCTTGCAAAAGAGGAAAAATACCGCTGCTTCAAGGCAACCGTGTGTAATTCTGAGTAAAATCAAAATGCTCTGGCTTGTTCTTTCTTCTGCCTTTTGCAGACTTTGGGTTAGAGGGATCACATCGTGGTTTCAGCCTTCTGGGGAGTTACTCTGCTGCTGAAATCCAATTCTAAGCCACTGAAGTTAACGCAAAGGCTTCCCAAGGCTGCAAATCCTGCTGAAGTAAAACCCAGCTACAGAAAAGCTCCCGCTGATTCAGAACCGCTGGAGCAGCCCCAAAAGTCTGATCCTTGGGTCTTTACTGTTTCTTGCCCCAACTAGACTTCGGGGACGAAACTAAAACTTTTTTTAAAAAAAAAAGAAATCAGCAAAATTCATCACAGCTTCAGACTAAAATAAATAAATAAATATCATTAAGACTTTAAAAAGAGATTAAGCACTAATTCTAAATGGCATTAAGAAATACACATAGCTGTTATGCTAATGACAAACAGCTGCCTTAATGGCAGCTACAGACCCACAACACAAGGCCCGGGGAATTTTTTGTGCAGCATTGAGAAAGGAGGGATCAGAGTTTGCACTGACCCGGGAAGGTGTCACCCAGTCACTCCTGCTGGAAAAAAAAACTCCTTAGGTGACAGCAGGCACAGACACATCAACAGTCAAGGTGGACCGGCGGTAGCAAAGAAATCATATGGGGTTTAAGAACTGTAGCACCTTGTTTTTCACCAGGAAAACCAAAAATGCAGCTGTCTGCAGGAAGGAAATACTCCCCAAGAGCACTGAAGGAGATGCTCCCCATCCAGTTTAGCCAGGTACAACCTGGTAGTTTACTACACAGGTGTGTATAAAATAACAAACCAGTTACAAACAGAAAACGGGTTCAGGAGAATGCTTTACTTATTTAACTTGAATGCTGAGTAGGTGAAAATAGGGGGAAATGTCACATCTGAGAAAGGAAACACAACATCTCTATGTTAGCTAGGTTTATTTTTAAATGCCTGTTGTCTAGTAGGAGTCAGGGACTTGGAAATTTAAGGGAAGCCCTGGGGTAGATAAAATGAAGGGCAGACAACAGACAAGACAACACAATTTCAAGAAAAAAATAATTTACAGTTTGGCTTTGCAATTTACTACATATATTATCACATTCACACAAATGTAAAACCACTGTTCATCTCTTAGTAATCGAAACAGGTCTAAATACGATACACCACCAGCACAGCACAAACCATTTGTGTCTGGCTATTTATATACGACCTCAGAAAAAGCACATTAAAATTGCACTGCAAAATGGTAAAAAATAGAAGTGTTTTTGTAACTTTTCAAATCTAAGCCTTAAATGTGACCTTTGGATATGCCTCATGCTTCTCAGGCTTACAGGGATATTCAATTAGGAACATGCACTTTCTCTTTTAAGCAGGGTTAAAAGAGACTATAGTGATCCGAGTATGAACTATTAATTTCTAGAAAAAAAATTCTTCTGGTTTTCTTTTTCCTAATTGTCTATAAAACTGGGGCAAGAAGACAGCTTTAAGACAAAAGTCTGAACTGCTCTTTATCTTTCTCAGCCAGGGATTTCAAAGAGACAGCGAGCATGGTAAGAGCATTGTGACAGCTCTGCCCAACGTTTCTTGTAATTGCTGGAGGTCACGGTGCATCTCAACAGCTTTTGGCACACTGCAACCACCCAGCAGGAATCAGAGAAACAGAGCAGTTCTCCTCAGTGAAGAGGTCACCCACCTCCAAACCCACGTCACACACTCACTGATGCCTTGTCCTGGAAAGACACTTCCCTGTGGTCCATGCAGATGGATTTTGGGGCAGTACTCAAGCTTTAGTTTGTCACCCTGCCCCACAAAGCTGGTAAGAGAGTGATGGAAAGGTGCTCAACAAACACAAAACCATCCTAGCTAAACTTGGATTCAGTCCCGAATCACAGAATCACATGGGGTTGGAAGGGACCTCTGGAGATCATCTAGTCCAACCCCCTGCCAAGCAGGGCCACCCAGAGCAGGTCCCACAGGAATGTGTCCAGGTGGGGTTTGAATGTCTCCAGAGAAGGAGACTCCACACCTCCCTGGGCAGCCTCTGCCAGGGCTCTGCCACCCTCACCCCAAAGAAGGTCTTCCTCANNTCTTCCTCAGATTGGAGTGGAACTTCCCATGGTCCAACTTGTCAAGTCAAGAAGGTCCTCCTCATGTTTAGGTGGAACTTCTTATATTCAAGTTTGTGCCCATTTCCTCTTGTCCTATCCCTGGGCACCACTGAAAAAAGACTCACCCCATCCTCTTGACACCCACATACACCCAAATACCCCCATTTGTAACATCTCAGTTTTATCAGCTACTCTCTGACAGCAATCTCATGAACAAGGAGAAGTACAAAGTCCTTTACCTGGGGAGGATCAACCCCATGCACCAATTTATGCTGGGGGCCTCCCAGACAGAAAGTGGCTTGACAGAAAAAGACCTAGGGATCCTGGATGACAAATCAGAACATGTGCCAGCAACGTGCCCATGCTGCAAAGAAGGCAAATGGTACCCTCGGCTGTATTGTCAGCAGGTCAAAGAAGGTCCTCCCCCCCTACTCAGCACTGGTGAGGGCTGTTCCAGGCTCCCCAGTACAAGGGAGACATGAACATCCTGAAGAGGTTCTCACAAAGGGCCACAAAGACGATTAAGGGATTGGAGCATCTCTACTTCAAGGAAAGGCTGAGAGCTTGGACTTTTTGGCCTGAAGAAGAGAAGGCTTGTGGGGGTGGATCTTCTTATGTACAGAAATACCAGATGGAAGGGTGCAAAAAAGAGAGAGCCAGGCTCTTTCCAGTGGTGCCCAGTGACAGGACCAGATGCAGGGGGTGCAAAATTAAACACACGAAGTTCTGTCTAAGCATCAGGAAACACCTTTTCACTGTGATGGTGACCAAGTACTGGCACAGGTTGCCCAGAGAGGTTGTGGAGTCTTCCTCCCAGGAGATATTCAAAAGCTGTATGGACATGGTCCTGGGCATCTAGCCACAGGGGGCCTTGCCTCAGCAGGGAGGTTGGACAACATGACCTGCAGATGTCCCTTCTAATCCCAAACATCCTGTGATTTAGTGACCTTGCTGATGGCTGATAGTTAATGATTCAAGGATTACTTTATTTTCTGAAGTTTAGGGCATCAAACTCTACAGTCATTAGATGAGAATTTGGAGAAGAGTCAGCAAAGGTAAGGTTTCTCACCTTAGGTAAGAAAAACATCACTTCTGCATTTACCACAAATACAGAAAGCCTAGGAAAGTTGGGGAAGATGTAACACAAGGAGCCGGAGGAGTATGACACATACCAAACAGCAGCAATCCTTTTGTTGTAAAAATAAAAGGAAGAACTATGACTTTTTGAAATATTCCTATTCCACCTTGGTGAGATCATCAATGTCAGGTGAAAGAAAGAAGCCACACATTTTTAGCATTCAGAGTTACCACTCTGCTCATCCGGTCTGACCTTTTCTCTTCATGGGGCAATTTCATCATGTCCTTTCTCTAGCAAGACCAAAGCTCTGCTTTGTTGCTAGAGCTGACCTTTTGCAAAAACCCCTCCAGTCTCATTTAGAGACCTCACATTTTCAGCCCTGTGAAGCCCATGATTCTGGATGTTGGAAGTACAGAATACGCTAACATGACTTTTTTTCTAATTCAGCACAAATTCCAGCTTTATTCTACTGCTCCAATATATTCATCTGCAATAGTGTGAAACCAACTTCTTCTGTTTCCTATTTACAACACAAGAGAATTAAAAACATAGCAACAGCAAGATGCTGGGATATGAGTGGGAAGGTGGAAATGTATACAGGCTGCCTCGTGTCTGAAATAATCTATACAGGGTACATTTATCTGTTTCTTGACCTTGTTGTAGACTAGATAACTTCAGAATTACATTTAAAACCAATGTGCGTGTTTAAATAGATCAGGCAAAATTTTCATAGCTGCCTACTGTTCTCAATGTTTCTTCAAATTATTCTATGCTTTTTTTTTTTCCTCTATAGACACAAGACTTGAAAAGAATGATAATTTTATCCCATGTATTAGTGACCACCTGTCCTCATAGATATTTTCAGTCTGGAAGGAGTAAGAAGCAGCACAAATAGCAGGTGCAAGAGGGAAAAAAACCTACTCGTGATAAAAAACAACACTTCTGATGCTCTCTTCAGCTCAGCCGGATTGCATCTGTCTTCCACAGCACCACTTGAAAAATAATACCTTGAGCTTGCACCAATGGATTCAAATTGTTAGGAATAAAGACAACTTCATCAGATCACACCAGCAGCTGCTTCTCCCTACAAGTTAAACTGGGTATTGCAGAAGAAGATGTTAACTACCTCAAATTGAAAATTCTGGAATAGCATACACATAAAATGATTGTTTCCCCTCGTTCTCTTTAATTACTTTCTGATTCATGGATAAAACCAGCCAAATTTGTATCCGGATATGAAAAAAACCTCGTGATCTGTATCCATTCTCATGATCCAAAACATCGAGTGCATGTTTTTTGTGCATGCACATTTGCAAATGACACCCAGTTCGGTGGGAGTGTTGATCTGCTTGAGGGTAGAAAGAATATACAGAGAATTATAAAATAATAGAAAAGGCTGCCCACGAAAGTAGTTGAGTCACCATCCCTGGAAGCATTTTAAAGACATGTAGATGTGGTGCTTGAGGACATGGTTTAACAACAACTTGGCAGTGCTAGGTTAACACTTGGACTTGATGATTTTAAAGGTATTTTTCAATCTAAAGGATTCTATGATTCTAAGAGTCTGTTGTTAAACAGAAGCCTAGCAAAATATTTCCCCACTTCTATCCATTACTCAAAGTAAAATTTTTGCATTCACAAGAAACTGAAGATGCAGGTTTAACAACTCCATACATTTATGAAAACAGGACATGAATCAGCAAGCTTGCTGATAGACATGAACTAAACTAGTCTCTGCCTTGACCCACATGTAATGCTGTCCTTCCAAACATGCAACTTCTTCCTCTGTGTGTTTTAGTCACTATTAAATACTTTACATCTGCAAAATATTCTCCACATCTCCACTGCCAGTTTGACAACCATCTGACTATGGGGCTACCGGAGGCAGGGATGACTTTGTGGAGCAGTTTAGGCAACAGCTGAGCCCAAGTTTTTTCTGAAGAGAGGAAAAAGAGTACTAAATCAATTTTGAAATAAATAAAATAGTATTTCTTTCAAACTTTAGCTCCTACAACATGAGTTGAAGCTGTTAACATTGTGCCAGAATACTTGAGGTAGTGCAGGAGAATGGAAGGGAGGTAGGCAATAGGCAAGTGAAGCAGGGAGAGCCTGAACACCTCCTCAGAGGGGGAAAAGCTTTCAAAGGAGTCTAAGATGCTCATTTTGCCACTTGCTAGATTCATACACCACTACAGAAATTACGTGGTGTCTCAGAAGGAAACAGTATTTCCAGCTTTCTTGTCAATCACCCCCTCACTGCTTACTCTGCATTCAGGGACCTTCTGCAAACCATACTCCTGCATTGCCATAGGGACCTCTCTTCCTGCCCTTCTGGTCACCAATCTCCTTCTCACTAATACAGCCCACAGATCAATTCAATACATAAACACTCTCATCCATCTCCAACCCCTGCTCCTCTTCTCTGCTGCCTTCTCCGAGTATGGAGAAACGTCATCCAGGTCAAAGATGCTATTGCACTGTACAGCACAGCATAAAAAGGATGCAAGCAAAAGCTGTCCAAAGAAAGCACAGCAAAGGAGGCTCCTCCAAGCAGAAGTGATGGGTCAGAATAACTGTTTCCTAATGGCTATCTGGAGACAAAAATCTTTAAATCCCTCTGATTCCTCTTAAGGTCAGAAAGCAGGCAAAGAATTAGTTAGACTCCACCCAAAACTGTGAGAACCCTGAAGTTTCTCCCACATGCCCCAAGGAGCAACTCCTGGTGCCCATCACACACAGAGGCTCCTGCCAAGGGGCTGGGTCAGACCCTGGCTGGTCCCTCCATGGGGAGAAGTCCCCATGCAGGCAAAAGATAATGAGTAAGAAAGACTGGGGCTCTTTTCCTCCACCAGTGCTTAAGTCACCTTCCCTGTACAAACCTCAGGACTCAACAGGCCTACCCATTGCCTTCAAAGATAACAATAAGTATCTTCAAATGCAGCATAATTTCAAATGTAAAAATACAAGTGAGAAAAGCCTTCAAATTCTCCCTGTAATTTAACTCAGATTTGAAAATGTGCAATCTCTTTTAATGGATTTGTGTACAGGTCTAAGTACACTCTTCACTACCTAGCTAGCAGCCACACTGAAAAAAATTACTAAAAACTCTAGTTCATAAACTATATTATCTTGTTTTAAAGCTAAATTCATACATCAGACTTTATGAAGAGTTTAAAAATCTCAAAGCGAGACGTTAATGTTCTTGCTCTGAAAAATCTAGACATGACTAGTTCCCCCTAATAAAACATTAGGGTAGCTCTACTGGGTT
>BJBW01008748.1:300-89390 GCA_004320125.1 Scolopax mira
GTCCTCCTTTCTACCCTTTTTAAAAATGGGTATGATGTTTCCTTTCTTCCAGTCTGTAGGGACTTCACCTGACTGCCATGACTTTTCAAATATCAATGTGAATATTTCTATTTTCCTCTTATGAAGATGACAAGAAATCCATATGATATGAGAACTGATGAAATGAAAGTGTGGGGAAAGTAAGGAGGCTTTTTCTGCATTAAAATGTTAGTTTAAAATAATTACTGTGAACTATAAAAAAAAAAAAGATTAACCAAAATGAAATTCCCATAGTGAGCTCAAAACCAAAAAGACACAAGGAATTCCTGGAGTAAATCCTTTTTTTCTACAAAGAAATCAGACCAAATTTGTACCCAGTGTAAACTGGTGTTCTTTTCCTGGCACCGGTGAGGACAAAACTCAAGCTATCTGAGAGTTATGTAGCAGTAGAGCATTAGCTTGTGTCTACTCCTGTATTTTTAAGAAGTAATCTTTCGAGACTGTGTTCTGTAATCTTGTGTATGTTAAAACAAGGGTGCACTGTGACTTCAATATTAATTCAAACAGAGCAACATAAACCACGTATCTTCTGTAATTAATATCAGCTGACACCATTACTCTGAGATATAGGAGAGACTGAAAGCTCATTCAGTGGGATTAGCTCATATAGGAACCATGTGGCATCATATAGAGTAGTTCCTGCTTAAATCTTCGTGGATGTTTTGGTTCAGTGTATCCTGGTAATATGAGAACTGTGAATGCCTCTGAAATCTGCTAAAGAGATCAGTCTTCATGGGAACCAAAGAAATGCCGACACTTGAAGGGAAATAAAAACCCTCCCAACCCCCCCAGATTTTCTCTGTTATTCCAAGTAGAATTGGGAAACCAAAGTCCCAAGAAAGGTGTACTGTTGGGCGAAGTACAGCATAGGTGTCCCGCTGGACTAAATATGCTGATTCAAGGCAATTATGGAACTACATGAGTTTATTATAGAATCATAGAATCATCTGGACCAGAAGGGACCCTTGAAGGTCATCTAGTCTGGCCCCCTGCAGTCAGCAGGGACACCCCCAACTAGACCAGGTTGTCTAGTCTGGTATTCCTCTCATTTGGTAACGTGTGTGTTCAGACCAGAGAAAAACAAACAGATGAGTTAGCCTAGAGAAATCTGTATTCTTCTTTGTATCATGGACATTTCCTAAAAGTTTATTAAGAGGGATGGGAAAGGGAAAAGAATTAAACTTTTAATTCAAAATGCCTTTGATCTGGAACCAAACAGTGAACACTAAGGATTCGTAAAGTAGACATAAAAGCAGAGGAACCTAATGCCATGGACATGATTTGTTAATTCTTACATTGAAGACATCTTCATAGTAATGGTGCTTATTAACGCTGTTAGAAACTTTGTGGGGTTGCTCACTGGTTCCCAAATGGTACAAGGCAGTGAACTTATATTTCATTTGAGTGACATCTTGGTTTCTGAAATCAGTTGATTTGCAGTTTTGCACTCAGTTTTATAAACATTACATCTTTGCCCCGTGCAAATGTGGGTATGGGTGTGCACAGGTTTTTTCTCCTTCACCTCATATCATTAAAAAATATTTTTATATTAATTCCTTATTAAAATAATCTCCAAATGTCTTTGATTGTTAAAAACAAATATGAAAGTTGCCCCAGTAGGCAATGAACTGATCCTCTTCTTACCTAGCCTCTTTCATTGGGGAAAATCAAACTCTAGATCAGCAAAAGCCCACAGCACTAGAGAGAGCTCCATCTGGGATGTAAACGTTCCCATTGTCAGGAAGAAAAGCAGAAAAATAATCTGTGTAAAGTAATGAGCACCTGCACTCTTCCCTGTTTTGAATGTACCCATCTTTTCATTGGAGTGTGACAGAGTGTCAGTGAGAGTTTCTCATCTCCTTTCAAGTTGGATGAACCTGATTTAATGGAAGATAGGGGAGAAGGCAGCTTTCTCAGACACCACTGCTGAAAACATTTCTTCTGATGAATTTTAATTAAAGTCCTTGGGAAAAAAACCACACACCCACTCAATAAAACAGAGAGCTCATATCAGAAATATTGAGTCTTCTGTGTAGTGGTGTGAAGGACGTGACTATAACCACTTGTTTTGCTTATTGTGCAGGAGGGGTGTTGAGATAGAAAGAGGGCAAACACACTTAATGAGCTGCTTCTGACCTGAGATGTGTGTGATTTCAGTCTTTCCTTGTTCTCTTTCTTTCTCCACTTCTCCAGCATATTTTGTGTGCAGACAGTCAACTGTGGTACCACCATTCATCCATGACACTATCGATATAAGCATTTAAGAGTCTGAAAATGCTTGTGGCCAAAAACTGCCTGAAGGGCAAGAAATGCTATGCACAGTGCATGTCTCTTAGACAAATGCCTGGTTTTGTAATGCGGGTGTTGCTTTGTGGAAGAGCCTTGATGACCAGACAGCCCTTAACAGTCTGAATTTTTCAGCCTCTCGAGGCATTCTGTAAAAATCTAGTACTTGGTTCCTGCTTTCTGGTGAGGAGGCTGATTGATGCACTGTTGGCTTGGCAAAGCTTCCTTCACTGCTGTCCTTTGAGTGGTTGTAGTTTTTTAATGGGAATAGTGACAATCAAAGTTCTGGCTGTGTTTGATTATTCTGTTTTGAAGTTCATCCATGTCTTTTAGATTTGTCTTTATTTTTGGTATTTGTTGTCATGAATTCTATCAAGCTTAGTGGGTTTTTCTGATCTGTTGTCCTTTGAGAATTTGATGGCAGCAGTGAAGAACCAATGGCTGCATTACCTGGTAGAGACCAGAGAAGGAAGTAGAAAGTTCTCTGATTGGGACAGGGTTTACACTCCTTAGGAGTCACCAACTTTTGGGAGAGTATGGAGTCCCACTGTTCATGTTCTGACATTTATGTAGCAGAAATGTTTCCATAACCTTTCTTTAGAAGGTATGACGCAGATAATGTTCTGATCTGTTTGAGAAATACATTGTCCTAAAGCTTTTCTGTAAGGAAACAATATCAGCTCTGCTTAATAAACCCCCACCCCCACTGAAACAGGGCACTGGGCACTGCTTTGAGCTAATGGCAAGAACCTTAGAGCATGCTTGTAAATTGTATACAAGGGGAAGTGGAAGGGCAACTTTGATGGCAAAGCTATTGAATATTATCAGCACAAAACCAAAAATGTCATTGTGTTTAGCTGCTAGACTTTCCCATACCATTCCAAACAAACATCAACAAAAGCTCCGTGCTATGCAGCATGCAATGTCCTTCATTCCAAGTATTTGGTAACTTCCCAGAATTATTTGTGGGACAGTGCTGCTGCTACATTTGTGCTTAAAACTGAAAAGTCTTAAGGTTTTTTTGAAGATGTTCATTAGAGAAGTTTCTTAGAATTTTTGTAACTACATCAGGTTTTATGTCTGCCTTGTTATAAAACAGAGATAGGAAAGATGGAATGCTTTCAGATAATTTTTAAAAGATGTTGATCTGACAGATCTGAAAAGGCTGTCTCTTTTGGCATGTTATTTTCTCTGTCTTGATCACAAGCTCTAAGGAAAGTGGAGATCTCTGGATTTTGGTTCTCTTGGAAAGTACCTTGCCACAACTTTGGGGGCAACCCCAAATAAAATAATGAAGGTAACAGCAATGTGGAAAGATAGGTCCTATCCTGAAATAAGCTCTATGCCAACAGACACCCAGTCTCATAAAAGCTTCATGGAAGCACAGCAGTCTGATTAAATAGCAGTTATTGTGGGATCACAGCCATGTTATTGTTTCAGTGTAATACAGGTAATAAGTGCAGCATTTATGGCTATTACTGCCTGGTGATCACATAAAATAAAAAAAGAAAATGGACATGCTTTCCTTACCTCAGCTTCCCACTTCAGCATTTCCATATACTCCTGGGGTTGTAATCCAATTATGAAACTTCAATTATTTTCTGTAATTCACTGATTCAAGAAGAACATTAACTTTTTAGCTTCTTTATAGTAGGAAACTGGTAATTAAAAGGGATAAAATAATTCACAGATTCATAGAATTTAAGATCCAGAAGAGAACAAGGGGTGGTCTGCCATTATTTTCTGGTTGATTCAAGTCCTTAAAATTTTCTAATTTGCTCTTGGACTGAATATAGCAATTCATTTTGATGTATGAATATATTCTGTAAAAACACACGCTCTGGAAAAAAAAAACACTGTTGCAAAAATTTGTTCCTGTTTACAATGTTCCCTGGTCAGAATTTCTGACCAACGTCCAAATCAACTTCTTGGTTTTAATTTTTACCTGTTGGTTCTTGGTGTAATCAGATTAAGGACCTTTCAGATTCTTTCCCTCTCCCTCCGTCCTTCTGTAATCAACTCACTTTTCAGACATTTTTTCTTTAATAATCAAAATAGATGGAACTGTTTAAGTCTCTGATTATAAAACAGTTTTCTCCAGCCTTTAAATAATTTCAAGGACTGCAGGGGTTCTTTAAATGTTTTTTAAAATAGTTATTTGGGGTTAGAAATAATTTCCTTTTCATGTTTATGGAGATCTGTTATTACTTTAGTTTATGTAGCCATGTCTGCTTGTCTGTGTCCTAAAGTGGATGAAATGTATCACTGCAATATCTATGTTCCTAAGCAGGAGAAATGATGCTCAAATGCCTCTCTGGTGTCTTAGCAGAAGCGTAAGGAAGCACAATATGTGCTCTGTGGAGGTCACAGTATGCTGGTGCTGGCACTATGTCAGAAGCAGAAGCACATCACTCCACTTCTGAAGTATTGGTTACCTTTAATTGTAAAACAGATGTTTGTCCATCCTCGGCTTTGAATAACAAAACCCCATGCAATGAGCAAACTGAACAGCCTTGAAGCTTTATTTTAGAAAGTCAGGAATTTGAATCTAAGCCATACCTAACTTAATTTTGTAGAACTTAATTTCTCTACTCATCTTTAATGTTTCTTGTCCCCTCTGCTTTACTTAAATTAACACCGAATTTAGGATTGTCAATTAAATGGAGTATGGCTATGAAGTTTTTTAATTACTCTACAATAAAAGTGCAAATATTTCAATATAAAGTTTATTAAGTGCCTTATGAACTGCATAACAAATGAATTCCTATTACATACACAAACATAAATCCTTCAGCTCCTTGAACTGGTTGTATATAGAGCAGTTTCTTGAATCTCAGAAAAAAATGAGCTCAATGCAATTGCTTCTAAATGGAAAGAAAAACTGCAGTGAAACAAAATGGAATATGACAAAGTCATTGGTGGGGTTTAAACCAAAGCAGTGCAGTATACTCACACCATGAATTGCCTAACATAAGAATTGGACTAAAGACATGATTGATTGCAGGTCTTACAGATGTGTGAGACAGGTTATAATGATACAGGTATTATATACTATGAGTTTCTTGTCTGTTTTCAGTGAGTGGTAAGAAAAACCTGGCTTTGTTGTAACAATTTGCAATTGTTAGTTTTTGTTAGGTTCCTGTCTTTGTTTGTTGGTTCTTACTATGCTTAGATACAGAGAAACAAGAATTTCCATTAATCACAAGACCACATTGCTTGTCCCTGCTGTTTCCCTACCATGCTGTTCCCATGCTACGTTGGGGACATAGGGCTGCTGTTAGGTGAGCACTGGCAGCTGAATCACCCACTGCTGCTGGGTGAGTATAGCTCTGTCAGCCAGCACAGGAGGTATTTCGTGCTGAGGAGGAGGTAGATCAGAGTGACAAGAAGAGTAACTCGAATACTGCAAGTCTTTGGATAATGTAAATTATTACTACGGTTTAGTATGTACTGAGCCAACTATGTGGAACAGACTTAAATTCCTTGTCCTCCCTCATTCTTTTTTCCATGCCCCTATCACACACCCCCACCCCCCCTATTATCTTCCCTAATGCAATCCTCTTCTAAAGAGGGATATTTCTGCAAGTACTGAGGCTCATGATTTGCTTACTAGGTGCTGGTTAGCAGTCCAAGGATATTGAATGAGAAAGCCTGTGTTAAATCTCCCTTTGGAAGCTGCCCTAGAATTGCTACAACTCACGTACATGTGGCATTTTAATCTCTCCGCAAAGACTCCTGAAAGGGATTTTTAAAGGACTGCACAACTAGTTAGTGGCTGTCACCAGCGTGTGAGGCATGCTCTCAGTGGAGAATTTAGCAGCCCTCTGTTGCACCTGGAGTCGAAATGTCGCCAAGTAAATACATCTCTATCTCTTCAGACTGCCAAGTCACGGCAGCACCACGCGGGATGTTGAGCTCATGAAAGGGATCTCGGCACTGTCAGTGGATTCCTGGGGCTGGGCACTTTTTTCAGGCAGGGAACCTGCTGTGGCAGGCCGTCTGGTGGGTACGTCAAGGCGAGTTTGACATGCTGGGGGCCCGTGGGATTCAGGCTGTGTGCCAGCAGTAAAGCGCTCATCGCCTCCTAACAAGGTAGCCCACCAGTCCTGCTATCAGGAGGTCTGCAGCTGGTCTGCTTAATGGTATTTAGTAACAGTATGTGCAGTAAAGCGTGCTCTCCTATTACGCAGAAATCCACTAATGCTGGCATCAAGAGTGGCAGGTAATTCAATCACACCCACAAAAATGATATTAACATAACATTAAAGAGCTGTGTAGACTAGCAAAAGACAGGAAATTATGGAGTTCAGGCTTGAAACTTTATCCTTAACTCACCCATATTGTGCTGAGGTATTTGGAAATTTCCATAGAGCGTGTGATTTTATGGAACCTACACTGGGGTGGATTGTCCTATTTGTCTGCAGAGGATTTCCTCACCTAAATCAGCCAGTATTAGTGAGAAATATATAAAGAAGTTCTGGCACAATTTGCAGAGTGTAGCTGGACAATGTGAGCTTTAACTATTAATTTCTTGGCTTGGGCAGTGTACCCACCCATTTCTGAAGTGCTACATCAGGCGTTAGCTGTGTTGGCTTTTTTCAGACCAAGTTGCTGTTCTGTAGTTAATCCCATCTTCCAGTTTTAGAACTAATTTTTAGGGTTTTTTTTTTCTGTTCAACAGTTACTAAAAAGGTTTTAAGTTTACCTTTTGATTTGAAGATGCTGCTGCTATTTATTTGAGGTAAATGCATTGGAACTAAGCTGAATCAGACTAAAAAAAAAAGAAACAAAAACAAAAAAGCAAAGCTATATACACATTTTTCATATTTTTCCTCAGGTTTGGTATTGCTGAAACTTGTAATGCAACTCAGTAAGCAAGATTAACTTCATCACATAAAAATTGGCTGGAAATGGAAGAAGATAAAGTGCTGACTACCCCATCTTCTTCCTTGTGACTTCCAGTCTTCTATGTACCTCCTTGTACCAGCAGAGACAAGGGGAAGTTCTTAAAAGGACCCCATGGGTCAAGGAGGAGGCAGGGAGTCAATTTACAGTCTATCGGCAAGAGGTGTATAGAGAAGGCTTAAGCTGTTTTGTGAGTTCAGTTGTTTTATTTTATCCATTGGATTTAGAGCCAAAGGCAGAACTGTCTGTCACTCCAAGTATGGGACTTCACTGCAATCAAATGTGAGATTGCAGATCTCCCAAAGACAGTGAGGCTTGCAACTACACTGCTTGCAAACCAGCTAAAACAGCAAAAAGTGCAGCACCCAAATATGTTCTTATATCTTCAGACAGGTTTTGTAGGCTGTGCTGAAATGCATTCTGCTCTTTGGATACCAATACCAGTGCCCAAGCAAAACCAATGAGCTCAAATCACATCTGATTTAGAGTTCATTCCCACATGCCTCTGGGATAGAGGGAACTATGTGATCATTGTTTGGGGGAGATTTAAAAATTTTTATCTAGTGCAGTGGAAGTAAAGAGTGGCAGAAATCAGCAAGAATTATTTTGCTCTCATAATAGGTCAGTTGGAGATTTTGTATGGTATTTTCTGGAGATGATGAACTCTTGGTATGGTTAAGCTCTGAAGTTGTTCTGATTTTTCCCCCCTGTGTGCTTTCTGTGCTAAGGAGCTGGGGAGGAGTGTCACCGTGTCTCTCTTTGGTGAACAGGATGGTCGTTAATAACCATGCATAGAACAGTAGGATGGCTGTATCCTAGGGGAAATCAATTTTATGCAGAGAGCTGGGCTTGTAAAGAGTAGAAAATTTCCACTGAAGGGAAGGGGGGGAAGGGGAGACAAAATTGGCAGAGCAGGGATTAAAAAATACAAAGGCTTCAAAAGTGAGGGAAGACTTAAGAGGCTTTCTGTTCAAGGTGAATAATTTTTTTCCCCCCATGTCAAAATTGAGCAGGTCTTGAACATGCTAATCTTAGAAATGTGAGAGAGAATGGCCTTCTCAATAACCTCTGGGATGGGGGACATTGGGCTGAGGAGAAGGCTGCCTGAGGTTTACAAATAAGCACTCTTTCTTAAAGTGTTTTTTTTCTTTTAGACAGAGAACAAACATGCAGGTCTGAATGAATACTGTGCATTTAACTTCCTGAAGGAGCATCTATATTGCAGATGCTTCTGGGCTTTAGAGCCATGCTGTGAAGCTGGGGCTAAGTTAAAGCTAGCTGAGGTAGCTTTGTGCTTTCCTGCAGAACTGGTATGTCTGTGGCATCAACAGACCTTTGTGTTCGTCACCATGTGCAGGAATTCAGACTAGGGCCATTTTCTTCTGCCATTCTCCACTCTTAAACGTTTGTGTCTCTTCTCAGAATCACAGAATTTCACTGCAGCATGGAGTGTCTCCCGCAACTTTGGGTGGGCAAGTGGCTATGAAAGTCCTCCCCCCCACTGTAATCATTTACTTCTCGCTCTTCTGCTGATTTTCTGCTGCTTAAACCATGCTGCTGTCATGCAGATGGGCTGGAGAAAGCTTATTTTCCCTAGGATGTTGTCATTTTACTCTCATAACACATTTTGAAAAAAAATATTTCATGGAGGAGATAAGGGAATTAAACTGTAACTGGTATTAAATATCATAATTCAGATAACAGCTCTAATATGAGTAAAATTGCTTAGACTTTGTAAGTATGTTTGTATGTTTATGTATCTTAAAAATGTAAGAAGACATAAATCTTTAAATCTGAAACAAGAGGATGATTCTTTTCTGACTCGGCTCAATATTAAAGGCTAAACCAGAGATAAGATAACATTCCCATAAACATGGAAGCTTGAACAAAGGAGCTGCTGTTCTGAGAATGTGGGAATTGAAAACCAACTCAAGTCTGAACTTAGGAAATCGTCTTACAAAATGAAATGTTTCATGTGGAGTAACATTTAAAGGT
The DNA here is from genome assembly GCA_004320125.1 of Scolopax mira. Taxonomy (NCBI): domain Eukaryota; kingdom Metazoa; phylum Chordata; class Aves; order Charadriiformes; family Scolopacidae; genus Scolopax; species Scolopax mira. Next base: position 9,526 of record BJBW01008748.1, read on the forward strand.
GCACAGAAACTGCAGACCAGGGGAAATCCAGGGGTCTTTCTCTTGATTTTAGTAGTCTCTGGAGCAAGCCCAAAGAAAGTAAACGGCAGAGACACATGGGAAATGAATAGCTGGAACAAACATTTTCTTTTCTTTTGGCTTCTTACTCGAGGTGTTGGTCTTTTAAGAACTTCCTTTCTTGAACAGCAGAAAGGGAAAGGGTCAGAAACTCCCATGATCTGAGTATGTGGGAGGAGAGGGTGAGTCTTTCATTCCTGGGGTAAAATTTCTCAGCAGAAATATAAAATATTTAAATTTTGGCTTCTTTCTCCAGATCTGCTAATGTATATTTCAGAAAGGATGGGTTATGTAGCACATCTTTTTTCATAGCTCTCCATCCAGAGTTCTGCCTGACAGGACCAACCAAGTGTCCTTTTAAGGACAGAAGACACTTAGTGTATAAAGAGTGTATTTATTTAGCGAATGCCATGGCTTTCTAATCCTTTCCTGGTCCACGCTGACTGTTTCTGGGTGCAAACTCAATGACAGCAGAGCACACCAATTGCCAGTATTGGCTTTGCTTCTGTAGGAGACTCATGGCCAAGGTATTCAGACAAGCTGGCACAGGGCCTGAGTGAGGAGGTTTTGGTTGATTTTGTCTCATGTTCATTGGTTCTCAGAACTGCTTACTGATGAGCAGAGAGCTACGAGATGTGCTACTTACTCTATATTCCCTGTCCCTTGATGTTATCTTAAAGTGTAACTTCACTCAAAGAAAGAAAATAATTTTCTGCTCAAAGACAAAATAATGAGGCAGCTGCTCTTTTGGTATAAATTGGGGCATCTTATTGGACCCAGAAGGGGGGCACCGGGTTTCTGTAAACCAAGACTGTTATCCAAAGTGAAGTTTTTACTAAGCCCTCCTTCTCCAAAGGTATTTACCAGGCTGACACAGTGAGGCTGATATGTTCAATTATGTCCATCTTTCTTTGGATAATAAAGAATGAAGAATTATTTATAATAATAGACAAGGGCTGTACACTAAGTATCCTTTTAAACCTGTAAATTTGTTTTTTGTGACAGATGAGTCTTCATTTAATGTTATATTTCCTTAGAAAGATTTTAAATCATTTTGAAAATATGAAAAAATTAACACATGATTCAAAGTTATCTATCTATATTGCATGCTGGGCAGCTTTACCTATTTTAAATTTACTGCTGTCAAAGCTATCATTTAAGAGAAAGTTTTGGAGAATACCTGCTTTGGTATTGGTCTGGTAGTTGTGGTGAGTTACTGGCAAGAACATATTTGTCCTCCTAAAACTAATTACTGTAGTAGTAGTTATAGGCCTTCCATTGAAGAAAGCAAAGCACTTGCTGGAAACATGCACTTGCGTGTCCTGTGTAAGTCTATGTACTGTATTGGGTCTGTAGGGAGGACTTTCCACACGGAACAAGCACATTAATTTATGAGCCTACAAACGTGCTTTAACATTGAGAAACGTGGATTGTCCTGTTGGGAGCTCAACTGGGCTGCTTACATGCCTGAAGTTGTATGCATGAATGAGTATTTAAAAATATTGCGGACAAACAGCTTATCGAATCCTTTTCCACACCTTTTCCTGAGTCCATCTTCATGTTACAGAGTTGCCCAAATATATGGACAAAAGTCTTTGCTTTTAAAAATATACTTGGTGGAGTTAAATAAAATCTAAAGTAACTTAAACCCAGAGCTATTCTGTCCCAGTTCTGGGCAGGCAGCATATACTTTTGTCCATGTAATTATGAAAATCCAAATCTATTCTCTCGTTATTTCTCCTTGAATATTTCAGGCAGGAAAAAAATATGCTCCTCTGCATCACTTTTGTCAAATTTTGGCTGTTGTAAAATAGAAAGAACTGTGACATTCCAGCCCTGAGAAGGAAAGGATTAGAACAAATATATTGAAGAAAAAGAATCAATTCTGTGTTGTAGTTCCTAAAATATGTATTTTGCAATGTAAAATTCCTAAGAAACCATTCTCATCAAAACAAAGGTGTTTCCAAAGACATCCCAAGTACCTTGATTTTTCTAATTCGTAAATAATGAAATGGGACCTCTGTGAACTCAAGAAGTCTTACTCACACATTTGATTCAAATGGCCTCTGTGTGAACTCTATAAAATGCTTTTGCGTTTTGAGTTCATGGTCCCTGGTGGTAGCTGGAGTTCTTGCTTTTTTCTTTAATTCCTTTTCTTTTTAATTAATTTTCTATTGGCTATTATTGGAGAGGCACTATATCATTGAGACATACATATGTATATTTTACAAAATGTTGCAGTTACCAAATGCTCTTAAGAGTAGATTGTTTTAGTGAAATGCCAGAAAATCTGCAGAAGCCAAACACTCCGAATTCCCTTGAATAATGAGGCTATTGTTAAATGAATACTTTAGAGATTAATATCATGGTATTCTGGCATGCTGGTTCATACCAACTGTAATTTAACAATGAATCCTCCATAAGTAAGCAAGAATGTGAATGAGAAATCAGATACACAAATGCACAGCATGCAAGAATATACAAAGTAAATACATTATACACACAGGAATTATATGTTTGGGAGGTTGAGTTGCTGGATAGGTTTTGAAGTGTGAAGATCTGCCTAATTTTTTCTTCCATAGCCGATAAGCAATGTCTTTATAGTAGAAAAGACAGGTTCTGGATGTTTTGTTGTTTCTTTCCCCTGCCCACCCCATTCTTTGAAAATTAGGGTATGTCTGGCATTATCATTTTTGATAGGCTACAGTAAAACACATCTCATTCTGTGAAGGATTTTGGATCCCTAAGCTGTCTTCCCAATAATGCATCCTATCATTATACAGAAAATTTTGCAGCACTGATGAGTGTCTGCAGACAAAAGTTGCATTTTATTTTTTTTTAAGACATCTGAATTCTTGCAAATATGGAATAATTAATAGTTGAAGATTTAATGATGGCCCAGAAGAAGGACTGAAGCGTTCTGCATGAAATCACAGTTATTAATTTGTGCATGATTTTTGTTTTCCATAGTTAATTTAGCAACTGTAGAATATTTTGCTAATTAATTATTAACACTGGTTATTTGTTACGGCAGAACTGTGAGAGAAAAACATAGCTTTCTAGCAAAGCAAAAACATAGAGCTCAATTTTAATTTAAATATGATATACAATAATGTAATCATGTTTTAAATAGTCTTAAATAGCATCAATATTCAAACATACAGATATGATCTGAATATAATATATAGCACTAATTCAGAATAAACAGTGTGTAGAATGAAAACTGCAACTATGAACTTGCAAAAAAACACTGTAACATATCAGGCTGTTATGGAGAGTGCCACTTCAGTAACTGGCATTTGATTCTGTTTTGCGTATCAAGAGTGTGATGAATCTGTAGCCTGATTATAAGCACTGGGACTACGATTTGAGCTTGTGCCTACTGAAAGCAGTGACAAAACTGATTTCTGCAAGTGTCGGATCAAGCCACTTAATTTAATTTACGTGCAGACAAAAATATCTTTTTGATTTATTTTGGCAAGGAAAGGAACAAGGCTACAGAGGACATTACCTTTGAACTGCTAAAGTGATATACTTCTTACAGGTCCAAAAGGTCAAGTTTTGTATGTTTCTAGAAATTTAGTATCTTCTTAAATTTCATTTACTTCTGCTTTACCTGGCTTAATTTCCCAAGTACTGAAAAAAATTACAGGCCTTCAGAGCCTGTACACTTTCATAAAATACTCTTTTTCTGTAGCTGAATATGTATAATGTTTAAGAATATGAATGCACATTAGTTTGAATCAGAAATATGACTCTCTTGGTAATACCTGTGTTGCCTTGTAAATACATTTCTAACTTGAATGTGAGATACCTCTATTATGTTAGTGAAAGATGAAGGCAAGATGTCTTCCTGTGCTTTAATAGCAGAATATTTTTGGGACACCGGAAAGGAAAGATAGCATTTTAAATTTAGAGATTTTTTTTTTTTTAGATTGTAGATGTTTCTACACACATTTTAAGAGGTTTATTTACAGTCTCCTGCACCCTACCTTATTGAAATTTTACAAGATGCAAGCTTTGCTAAAACTACTGAGTTTTCCATATTCTACAGTAAAAGACCACCAAAGGACCTAATACAGCTGCTCCAGGGCTGTTAGAGGCTCATGATTTGAGCTAAATGGTGCTTGCATCTTCTTTTTGGAAAACGGGATTTCTGAATATGATCTCTAAATCCAGCATAAAGTGGCATGATCCATAATCTGAAATAGACTTTTAGGTTCTTTCCTAGACGTCTTCATAGACATGTACATAGAGTTCTTTTATGGGTTTTGCAGCTTTTTTCCTTTCTCTGATACTTCTGAAAAATGTATTTTTAGTGTACATGGGCTGATAGTGAATACAAGTCATATCCCTACATCCCATACATCTCCTCCCACCCTCCATACATAGCAGTTAATATCTGTACCGGAAGATATTATTGAATATGCATACATTCTTTCAGTGGTTAATCAGTTTGCATTCACTTAAATTTATTCTTCATAGATGCTACAGTGTTGATTACTGTCTACTTAAAACTGAGCTCCTAATCTGTTGTTAGAACAGAAATACATAACTTGAGTTTCAAAATTGCTGAGCAACACTTTCCCTTACAGAATTCAGTACTAATAACACAAGAAACCTGAGTCCAGGGACAATTGGATGTACAACCAAAAGATTTGAGAGGTCCCCTCTACTCATTTTTGTGTTGTTTTTGAAACTCTTGGACAAGTTGTTATTCTAAATTGCTGTACTAATTTGTATTATATTTAGTGAAGGAATGATTTTTGTAAACTTGACAGCTAGGCTTCAATAAGTTGAGAAGACACAGGAGTTGAATGTCAAACTCTTAGAGAAGTATGATCTTGTTAATCCAGTACCTCATAAGTTCCCTGCAACTACATCCTTCTGCTTGTTCCCCAAGCCATGCGCTGGTGTGTGAAAATAAAAGGTGCTCTCAATAGTATTAATTTTGTTGTATCTCTGTGTGAATGAGAATTTAGTTTTAACTTTTCCTTTTTAAATGGAAAGTAACACATGGAAAAACAAAACCAAAGCAGCTCAATCTTTGCTAATGGATAGAATAGTAATGTATTGTATTTTTTACAAAAAATAGAAGCATTGAAAATGTTATGCAGTAGATTAAATACCCCAAAATGATCATGCAAATCAGAACTTTCTTTCTGAAAGAATTTCCCTAGTCTGTGTATTTGGATGTCTTCAGTTCATGTGGCATTATATTATAAGAATAACATCTCTCTGAGAAACACAGTAGCAGCTCCTTCTGTACTTAAAGCTTTCATAATGTGGGGTTTCTTTTCCTTCCACAAATCCATGGTTTTCCTAATAGAGTCTGCTTTAAACAAAATGAACTCTGTTACGCTATTTATATATAAATTCACAAGAATGAAAGAGCCTCAGAGTTGCTTATCTAAATCCAATTACTGCTGGTCAAATTCATTCTGGTAAAAAAGTTCCTGAGATAAAAGCATATATTACCTAAATGCTCAGAAATGCGGACTCTTTTCAGTTGTGTGGACTGTGCTCTGAGCAATGTGTGAAGCCTTGGGTGAACCCTAATGCCGTGGATATAATTATTAAACTCTCAACTTGGAAATTACATGGTAACTTCATTAATTTAATGAAACAAGGAAGAATTCTTGAAGAATACTTAAGATTAAACCCCAAGTTTCACATTTATTTAAAACATGTGAGCAGAAATGGGAATTGGGTAAAGCTGTGTTTTGTACTAGTCTGTGTGTTGTACCACAGACAGTACAGTACCAGTCTGTACAATCTGTACCACCCTTGTTGCTGAGGGTGGCAGCATGTGTGCAGCACTGAGGTGAGCACTGAGACACTTGTTTTTTTGGTCTCCCATGGCTGTTTGGCATTACAGAACTAGCCTTGGGTGGCCCAAAGGTTGGCTTGAAGGACACTGTAACATGTACCTATCCCAGAGGCTTTTCTTCTCCATAACACCATGGAAAAGTCGAAAGTTTGAGTGGCCCCAAACAGGTTCCTCTCTCAGGAAATCCCTTCTTTGCCTCAGTGGCTCTTGGTAGTGTCTGTCCTTCACCAGGCTTCCCACCTTGGCCTATTGCCTGCCAGCAGTGGGGTGGTGGTGCCTGGCCGGTTCCTCTGCCCTGAGCTGGTCCCTGGCTGAGTCTCAGTTCCCTTCCAACCTTGGTCACCCACTTTCAAATAACTTCCCAGGAATGACTGGGTTGAGCCTTGTCTGCAGAGCAAGCGCTGATTGACCACCTGCCTGCAAGCTCTTGAAATATCTATTGATACCACAGCTTGGGTGCACATCAAGGGTTTATTCTGTGTTGCTTGTATCTTTCCCAACTCTGCTGAGTAGTCTCGGGTGCAGTGGGATGGGGCTCTGAAGAGTAGTTTTTGACATAGCTCTGTAGCCTGTACTGAGCAGGGAGATTGTTTATCTTTGCACAGCACCACAGCATCTTCCCTTAGTTCTACCCTCTGTGCAACAGTTTGTGTTACCAGCATTAGCAAGTGAAGTGGTTTTTTTAAGTGACCTTTGCCTTCTTAATAGTGGTTTTCAGATGACTTGAACAATTTCATCCCAAACCAATATATACAACAGAGGGTAAAAATGTTTCTGTATGTAAGACAATATTTTCACCTCCAAATTAATGTTCTCTTGGTGTGTAAGAACATCTGGGCTGGTTCAGACAGGAATTTGTTTCGGCAGCTGTGGAAGTGCCTGATATTAAAACAGGGGCAATGTGATGATACTGCTCTGGTACCCTCTCCCAGTTTCTGGCAGCGTGTGACTTACAGGGCCACAAATGTATCTTTGCTTTTAGTTTTATGACAGATTTTCCATCCTAGAAGTTGTCTGATAGTTTTTGTCGACATAGTTTTGGTCTCTGTGGGGTGTCAACATGGGCTATGGCAATGAGTTCCACAAGTAACTCCATTCTGGGGAAGTACCACCTTTTGCAGTTTTTATTCCTTGTAAGTTTTTAAACCTTACAATTTCATTGGCAGTCTTTATGTGTTATGAAAAACAACAAAGACTAGTAGTCACCATCTCACTGCACAAGTCCTTCTTTAATGAGCTGAAGTCCTAGTCACTGTAGTTGCTCCTGACATGGAGGGTCTTTCAAATATCTAACCACCTGGTTTTAAATGAAAACTGTTACATAGAAAAAAAACCATAAACCATAATTGTGCATAAGGGATTAAAAGGATTTTTAAAATCCTGATGTAAACAATTCTATTTGTGCTTACTATACCCTGAAATAACACTTGGGGAAGAATGTAATAAAAAGACCTACATATTGTTCAACTGGAAATCTTTTGACTAGAAATTTCAGTTCAGATGGTCAGTAGACATATTCCTGAGGTAGCCATCTCACAGATTCATAATGTCTATTCCCTTGGATACTGTGATGATTCAATCCTTATGTTGAAGGGTTGGTAATAAGTCATTGAGATGGACTTAATTCAACAATTATCTTTGACCATAATTTTTCATTCAAAGTCTTTGAAAGAATATGCTAGTGTAATGTAGCTCAGGAAGAAGTCAAATAGTGCTCATGCTTTCTCATGATGAACAAACCATACCTGTTTTTTTTTTTTTTTTACATAAATGATATTTTTGTTTGTAGAACAGAGGTGTGCAGGCTGTTAAATTTTATAGTAGTTTTAAATATAAGAAAACAGGAGGCCATATTTTGTGGTACACGTTATCATTTTTGTGAATACATTTTTGGTACTTCTGAGTGAGTCAAATCACAATTAAAGGTCACACAAACAGAAAGACAAACAGCTTTGGAGAGGAGGCATAACTTAATACTGGTCTCCCTGCCTGCAGGAAAGAAATATGAGTGCATTTGTAGGAACAGAATAGCTTCCTGATTTCGTGCAGCACACAAACCAACATTCTTCATCAGAAATGATGTTCTGATTACTGTGAAATAATTATTTGAAATATTTAGGAAAACAGTGTCCAAATTAATTCCAATTACTTTCTTGTGGTAGTGCTCAAGGTTTATAGCACAAGATTAAATCGTGTGCATATGGCTAATTGCTTATAACGGTGTTTGTTATTATGGGGCCTTTTACCACTCTGATGTCTGTTCTTGCAACGTGAAGGTGTGCACACAACTTTACGTGCAGGAGGAAACCTCTTCTGAACCCAACAGAATTACTTTTTGTGAGTGAAATCTCTAGTGTAACTAAGTGTTTGCAAGATAACAGTATGTAGCAAATAACTCTGGGAAATGGGTAGTAAAAGCAGTGGAACCACAAATGCCTGTCTCTGCTGGCAACAAACGTTAACTTTCAGCTCTCACGTGACCTGGATGAAACAACATATCAATTCATTAGGACTAGCTGGACTGAAATGGAGGCTGGGTGTTAGTTTTTGTTGGCGGAAGTTTAGGTAGGGGTTGTGTTTTATTTGAGGTTGCTGTGGGTTAGCTGCTGATTTTTGTTGGATTCTTTTTCTATATATCTGTCAGAGGTACTTTACTGTACAAGATAGGCATGTTCTTGCATGTTTTTCATGTATTTGATTTTAAATAAATCAAACAAATGAGGATGCACCACACAGCCCAAATTTCCTGCTGGGTAAGTTGGCCCACTGAATAACCATAAACCACAGGGGCAGAGAATTTGGCTTTGCCTTCTTAAGATACGTGCTCTAATATCTTCGAGGCCAAAGTCAACTTCAGGTATTACCATGAAGAATTATAAAGTTAAGTGGAACGTAAGTGAGTATAAAGGCCCCAATTCTGGAAACACCTGAGGTTACAAAAGCATGTGATCTCATGGCTAAAATTAAATGTATGTGTTTGGAGTGGAACAGCTATAGCAAAATAGACCCAGAGCTACCTAGTTGTGCATCCATAGTGGGGTATGTTTAAGCAGGCTGTTCCCAGTCTTTTCTGTTGGTGCTGCTGAGAACTGAGTCTCAGACTGAAACACAAAGGTCCCTTTTTCCCTGTGAGTGATGGTAACATTACCTCTTCTGGCTCCCTGTCTTTTTTCTTTGGTTTTGGTCTTTTTTTTCTCTTCTTTTTCCTGGTTTACTGCGTATGTTTACAGACTGGGAGGACAGAGAAGGGAATGGCTTTCAATATGTAGTACAGTGCTCTAGCTGCCCTTGGAGAGTCCTTTTCTGTACAGTAGGAGATATTTTTTTCCCCCAGGCAGAGAAAAGAAATACAGTCCACATTCTGGCTTCTGGACTTTTACTAACACAAAATTTATACTGCTGTTAATATAGATTAACCTAATACATTTCAGTGGTTTAATTAATGAACTGTTTTTATTTTCCATGGGTGGTGTTTTGCCACTAAAAGATACAATTTTATTATAATCTTTTATAGTAATATGTCCTTCATTAGTGGGCAAAATTGCATTCCATGGGTAAGTCTTCCAAATGAAACCCAATCTGTCAGCATACTGGTAATGCTTTTTAAAATAATCTGGGAAAGGACATTTTAAAGGAAGTTCTCTTTAGTGGAGCAAAGACCAAGACATAACACTGACTTAAGAAATAAAATTATTTTCCTTATTCTCATGAAATCTTATATTGAGGCATAAATGCCATCTTCTGTGAGTTTTTTTACTGGTGATTGCCACAAAGTTTGCATTTTTAGTCTTAACCTTGATGAGGTAAAGACAGCTGTTTTATGGTCTAGAAGCTTAATGCAACAAGTTGTAGCTGCCCGAATTCCCTCTTCGTCATTCTAAGTCTGTCAGATTACACTGCAGTGTAATTGTCTCTGGGAAGTGGTTTAAATTCAAATAAGGATTAACATTTATCTTGGAAAAAGCTAGGAGACATACATGAACCTCAAAGCTTCTGTTTATCCAAACCAGAAGTTTAGAAGTTTAGGATGTATATGCACAGGCATGAATGTACACATGAGCACAGTTGTGTGTGCATGCATGTAAAAAAAAAAAAAAAAAGACCATAATCCCTTCCTTTTTTATTAATCCTGGAGGAATCTGGTCCATTTATATTGTAGCAAATTTTGGCAGCTAAGAATGAAAAAAATATTTTTAAGCAAAGCTAATTAATTTAACCAAAGAAACCTCCTTACCTGGTCCTAAAATCCTTACTATAATCAGCATAAAAGTTGGCAGTACAGTGCGGTGACCAGAGATGGACAGGGTATAGCAAATGACCAGTGCTTTTCAGGTGATCTCAAAAGGTGTTTGTGGAACTGCAGTGACAGAAGGACCCTCTCCAGGAGTATCAGGCAAACATTTTGCAAGAGCAGTAGATCACTTCCTACTATATGTGTTATATGTGTGCAAAAATAACTATGTATGTTATTAAAATATAATAACATGTGTTTCTATTTTTTGTTTTCTCCATAGGTATGGGAAAATTGTATCCACAAAGGCTATTCTCGACAAAAACACAAATCAGTGCAAAGGTACGTGCAAAATGTCCACCCTGTGAGTTCATTGTCTGTTTGATTGATTGACTGGTGGCTTGACTGACAAAGCTCTACCTCCAACTATGCAATCAACATAATGTACAGTATATTAGAAACATATTTAATAATGCCAAATGTTTGTTTTGTTTTGTTTCCAGTAACATTGCTCATTAATTTTTTTCATTAACAAATAGAATGAAAATCACAAATCAGAACAAGTATCAAATTGTAAAGTAAAGTAAATTTACTTCTAATCACATAGTGCTGTCTGATTTGAATATCATCAGTGATGCAAATTGATTTCCTATATAAAAATAAGAATCCTTTGGGAAAAGTTTCCCAAGCAAAACCTGGTTTAATTTTTCTGGTTTTGTGAAGTCTTAGCCTATGCTATGGAAGAAGAAAATATGCTGTGACACAAATAGATCCACAAATTGTGATACCAAGTTATAAAAATGATTCCTCTTACACTTTTATGTTCTTAATTTGTCTGCTAATGTGTGAAAACTTTTTTTGTGTGTGCTGGGTCTGGTGGGGAAAGGGTTAATTGTTCCCAGGACCTAGCAGGGACAAAGGTATTCCATCCCATTTGAGCCACGCCCAGGGGGAGGGGCCTGAGCTAGCCGGGGAGGAGGAGGGACAGGAAATGACATAAAAGGAGGAAGTCTTATCCCCAGGGCAGAAGGGGTAGGGAGAGTAGTGTGGTTGGGTGTGTTCTGGGTGCTGCTTCGGCAAGCGGCAGTATCGTGATTGCGGTTGTATACTCCTCTGTCCGTGTTATCGTTGTTATTTCTTGTGGCCTTTGCTGTTTTGTTAAATTCCCTTTATCTCAACCCATGAGTTTTAATTTCAATTTTCCCCTCCCGGCCACGCTGCTGGTGGGGGACTCTGGTTTGTGCCAGCGGCTGCCACGTGGTCCTTTGTTCCCATCTGTGGCCAAGCCACGACATTGTTAAATATAGCATGTTTCGTGTGTGTATAGCTATATTTGCCTAGATAAATAATGATTAACATGTCTAGCAGTATCTTGAGACTAGAACTGTTATTTATTCACCAGTCTGAAAAGCCATAAAGTCTATGGGGAAGAAGGTCTGCACTACTGCAACCTTGCATTACTGGTATAAAGAATCGTCTTGGAGTAATAAGATCTACTAGAGCGGGTTCTTCTGATGAGAAGCACATTCTGGACAGCATTTCTATGCGAGTTAGTGAACAGAAAAAACATTGCAGTACAGGAATATCTTTTAAGTGACCAGATAGGGTGTGAAGAGAAGAAGTAGAGGAAGATATTTGGGGAAATTATGAGATGGGGCAAAATCCTGCCAGCTGTACTGATGATGTCCTACAAACTGTTCTTGCAGTTTGTAGAAGTGCAAGTGCCTTTACCTATTGTGTCCCACAACAGCATTCATTAGCGCTACTCAAGAGAAAAGTAGGCTGGAAGACTGCAGTTCTAGTTGTAGAAAACTCCACCAGCCTCATCAGTCATGGGCCATCATCAGAAGTGGGACTGCCATGCATTTGCTTTTGCTTGAATGTGCTTTTCCTTTCTCGTGTTCTGGCAGATTTCTGGTAATATTGTGTTCTCTAAATTTCTTGAATATTATGCCAGGGACAAAACCTAGTTTGGTTTTGGGTGGTTTTTTTCTTTTCTTTGTTTTGATTATGAAGGAATACCCTTGTGGGAAGACAGACTGGGACAAGTGCAGAAAGCCCTGACAGGGTGACCAGGAGGGCACAGAGGTGAGTGCTGCAGTTTCAAAGCTGGAAGGAGATGGCAGTGGTTCCTGCATGACTGGAAGATTTTGAAGTTTGGAGGCAAGGTGTGGCATAGGAAGCTGCAGGGAGATGGGGGGCTTGCAGCTTGATGGGGTTACAAAGGGGTTGAGTGTCTTGAATGGTCTCTGAGCTGGTTTACTGAGGAATAAGAGCGCTGTGATGGGATAGAAAGGACTTTGGGGTAGGAGAAATTGGGGGTAGAGCTCTTGGACAGGAAGGAGTTGGGGCTCAGGCCTAGAAGAGCTGGAAGTTCATGAGCTGCTTATGTAAGGGGTGAGAAACAGGAATTCTGTGATCGATTTGATGTTAGCCTGGGGCCACTCTTCACTGTCTTACATTCCAGCTAAGACCTTTGGGGATAGGGGACATGTAGGTCCTTGTCCCCTTTTTTACTACCAAACAGGACAGGTGTTCTCTGTTTTCTCATATGTCAGCTCCATCCTTTTTTCATCTATTTTTTCTGTCCATCTGAAATGGCAACAAAAATCAAGCAGATGGAGTTGAATTTGAACTGGGCTGTATATTGAATAATGAGATGAAGTCCATGGGAGAGAGAAATGTATTTGTCTCCGCTATCATGGTTGTCTGAGAACACCGTGTTGTCAGTGTCGGTGCCTAAAGGTTGGTGGACACAATCTGGGGGAAGCATGTTCAATGACTGTTCTTAACTTTTGGTTTTGTTTTTAAATGCATATTTGGCAGATAATCACTGGTAATCAATGGGAATTCCTTCCATTTCAGTACCTAGAGGTAAACACAAATAGACCTGTTTGTGAAACGTGAAATGCGAAGTGGAAAGATTATAAAGAATTTGAGAAAGAAAACCATCTGAGTTTGGTGGTTTTCTATTGTAGTTAGCTTTCAGATTATTGTAGTTAGGGGCCATATAACAGTAAGCTGGATTTTTGCTTTCACACTTTTGTATTACACTGTGGGGTAGAGATATTTATTTGTATTTTCAAAGATGGATCTTTATGACATATGTGGTGCCATTAAAAGATCGTAAATGTAATTGGATTTATTAACAGTATGCTTTGTGGCATAAAAAGAAGAGATGTTTTGCTGCTTTAAATGCTGGGTACGACTTCCTTTCCCTTCAGGAAGGCTGGCAAAATAAAAAAAAGCTTCCCAGCAAACAGAACTGGAAGGGACCTGAAGAGTTCAGAACCTGCCTTGGGGCAGGATCAGCTCTAACCCACTGCTGAAGGATGTTTCTATAACCTGCACTCAAAGGCCTCCAGCAGTGGAGATTCCTCAAGGTCCTCAGGCAATCTGTGATAGCACTCCCGCTCCTCACTTGTAATGAAGTGTTTCCTAATGTCTAACCCAAATCTCCCTTGACACAATTTAAGCCTATTGCTTCTTTTCTTATCCCCAGTGGACATGCAGAACAGTTTATTCCTTTCCACTTTGCAGCAAACATATGTATTTGAAGACTGCTATGAGTCTGCTGTATTTTTTGCATAGACTGAACACTAGTCCTTTCACTTTTTCCTTAGTCAATTTGTTTTAAGTTTCTGGTTATATTGCACTTCGCTGATCTCTCTCTAATTAGCTGGCTGACTTGAAGACCTTAGAGCTGGGCACAGGATACAGACAGTTTAAATCTTACCATTTAAAATAGAGTGGAGAGGTTATCTCATTTGTCTGTTCTGTGATCACATGACTCTCTTTGTTGAGATGTCCATGTAAATAACGATGTGTATTTAAAATGTAGAAACAATTCTGAGGCACAGGGTGTTGCACAATAACAGCAGTGCTGATTTATACTAAGGGATTCTCTGCAGCCCTCAGTTCTGTTATTCTTTTCTCCAGCGCTGCTGCCAGCCAGGCGTTCCTTATTGTGTACTCTGCTCTGTGCTGTTGATTATTCCCTCCTAAGGCTACTACTTTTCATTTGTCTGTATGAATGTTATCCCTTTTTTTTCCCAGCAACTCCTTAATTTGCTAAGATTATTCTCAAATCTTAAATCTACAGAGTGCTTGCAGCACTTACCTCTTTAGTATCCTCTTCACAGTTAATAAATGATTTCTCTAATCCATTGGACAAGATAATTTGGAAAAGACAGAATAATATTGGACATGTGGAGATGTTTTGCTACACAAGGTAGTGCAACACTGAGCTATTGAGAACTTCTTTATTTCAATTGGATCTACTAATCAGTTTGGCACCTATATCACAGTTTTAGCTAGATCATATATCCCATTTGCTCAAGTTATGAAAGACAACCAAGATTTAACTAAAATATATAGTACTTACCTATCCATAAAACTAGTTCCCTACTTCTAGACAGAAGTATAATGTGACATTATTTATTCTTTCTAAGTGCATACTGCATGATGCTAATCACCTGTTACCTCTGAGGGTCTGTGAATGGATTACTGTGACTATTTGCTCTAAGATTTTCTCCCATAGTTGAAACTAGGTTAGAGTGTCTCTAAACCACTGGGGCCTGCATCAATTCCTTTGAAAAACAAATGAAACAAAGAAAAAAAACAGGCTTTTTTTTCTTTTTCTTTCCAGTGTTTTGGATCTCATTCACCTTCTGCAAAGCATGAGATATCCTGTTAAAGGAAGACATCATCCTGTGATGTTTGTACATTGCAGTAAGGTGGATTAAATTCAGGGAGGTGATAGAAGAAGTTATCACATGACTGGACATTTCAGAAATCCATTATACTGTCATTTGTGTGTTGACCAAGGTACAGAATACAGCTGAAAGTGGAAAATAGCTAATATAGCAGAGAAATTATTTCAAATACCCGATGTATCAGTGTGCAGATCTGTTAAAATAGGCCACTGCTTAGCAAGAAGTGTTAGGGTTTCCTCTTGGAAAAGTGAGGAAAACACTCTGCAATAGACTTCAAGTCATTCTCCAGTATTCCTCAGATTTTTAAAAAGATACCCACTGCATTCCTCTCATGCTAAGGAATAGTGTTATCTGAGGATTTATTTCTGGTATCAATTAAGCAGTTGAGTCTAAAGTAATCAGATATGCTGCAAGGGAGTTCACTAGGGAAACCTTTTGACGTAACCTCTCATTTTCAGATTGCTCTTTGTTGGTGGTATAACTGCTAAGTGAGGCAGAGGAGAAGCAACAATCACCCTGTAATAGAACAATATATAAAACAAAATAAGCACTGTCATGACAAAATGGCCAGAAATCACTGAACAAAGCAGGGAACAATCACATATGGAGAATAATGAAAAACAGACACATGATTCATTCAGGTGTTCGAACACAAAAATCCTATAATGAACAAGTCAGAGAGATTAGGCTGCTTTTGCTTTTTCCCTTTCCCTCCCCTCTTTCTTTCTCCCCCTTGCGCGTTTCCCTTCTGGGTCTACTGTATTTGCTAATTTAAAAGTTAATCTGAAACACATAGACTCTTCTCTTTCCAACCCTTGCCCCCCACGCTCCCCAGACTTGCTTGCCTTTGATAGACCTACATGCTTAGAGCCGAGGGAATGAGTAATGGCTGTTTCACAGTACAGTTTTCATACCTCATAGCAGTGGAATACAGAACAGTTAATCTGGCAAATACACAAGCCCATTTCTTAGGGTATGAATTACTGTCATCTGCATCTGTCCTTGCAGAAACTTTAATTGTGTGCAGATTTACTATCTGGTTTAATCAGGAGCTTGTATGATTTTCAGCATTTTACTAGGACCTTAGAAAATGAGCAGGGGAGAATGACTAAAAGTCAAAAATCCCACCTGTGGAAATTTTTTTTAATAAAGAAAACCTATGAATCACAATAATGTGTAGGAGACAAACACTTCAACTGCATATTCTTCATTTTATGTATATTTTTTCAAACTATGCGTGACTTGATTTGTTGAATAGCAGTGTTTGTCTTGGGAGAGAAATGTGCCTAACATGATGAGGGAAACTACAGAGACTCTATTTATAATTTTAATATTTCATTATGACATTTTTCTTGTTGAGAAATGTTAGCAATGATCTATTTATTTTTAAAACATGAAAACCGGGGATGCGGATATGCAGTCATTAGGATTGTGGTGGGTTTATGGTAAAAAGATGCCATAAGGTCACCTGTGTTAATCCACCATATATCACATACAATTTTATTTCTCAAGTTGCCATGCTGTTTTTAGACTAGCACTTAAAATTTACCATGACCTATTTTATAAATTGAGAGTTTATTTGTGTAATAAAAATGGGATAACTGGAGGCTTACTGTAAGTGTTGGAGATAATTGGAATGGCATGATAGAGTGCTGCTTCATATCTCCCAAAAAGAGTCTGTCCTGCCTTGTGTCAGTGGTGCTACTCATCTGAGTAAATTCACCAGGATCCCTAAGTACCCTAATGTATTAGAGCTTAATGAGTAAGAGGTTTCTGCTCCAGTATTCTGATAAACAAAGCTGTTAAGAATATAGTAGATATATCTTGTCGTATCTTGTATAACTTTAAATTTTAGAAGGTAATTTTTTGCGCACATATTCTATGAAGACTAAAGGTTATTTGTGATCATATGAAATTATGCACTTTCACTTTATATCTATTCATCCCTGTTCATATTATATTTCAGATGGCACAATTTGGTTTTGACTAGCAATGTGAAGCAAGTTTGTGTAAAACAATAAGCTACTGAAGAGCTAAGCTGCATAGAAAACTATTTAGTTAATAAATTTTATTTATTGGGAATAAGCTCAAATTGCAATAACTGTGCTGTGTTATTTATGATTCTCAGAATTGCCATTTTGAGAGAAAAAAATAAATCCTGCCAAGCAGGTCTGTGCCTGATCACAGACTATAAACTGTTCACACTAGGAAGGCATGCACAGCGTGCTTCAAGGGGAAATGGATCTTGTAGAAAGTAAATAATTTGTAAAACAGACTTATTTAATTTTGAAATGCTAAACTTGTATAAGAAATAAATCAATCCTATTTTCGATGCAGGGATAGACAATAGATATGGTGAATTTTTTGTAAGCATTATGTTATGTATGTTTGTTTGCATTTCAATTTTTTTTCCTGGATGCATTCCAAAGTTTTATGTAATCAGTGGCATAATAGTTCACAAGTTATTAAAAGTGTAGCAATATGGAATATTTTAATCTAGCAGGTTTTCTGACAGTGAAGCATTTGTGAAGGCTGGATAGATTCTAAGTGTGGGTAGGCACTTAGCAAGTTTTATGTAGGACTCTGCTGATCCATCTCACTGCTGACCTGTAGCAGCCCCAACTAGTCTAAATTGTTTGGTGGGTTGTTTTTTTTTAAGTACATGAGGCTTGTTAGTTAAAATTTATAAATGTTCGGAGGTTTTTTAGGATTTTTTTTCTGTTTTCTGAAACTTCACTCTTGTGGTTTTTGTTAGTAAAGGTTGAGAATTTTTTTTTCTGTTTAAATTAAAAAGTATTGTTACTTTGTAACCACATGAGACTAGAAGGCAAGTCTTTAGCAAAAATACCCAGAGGAGACATCTAATCACCCTAACGAGAGGCATACATCAAAATAAAATTAAAGGAATTGCCAGTAAGAAACCATGAAGTTCACTCACCAATGAAGTGTTTATCTTCACACCCTACCTTATCAAATGAAATCTTGTTTGATCTGCAGGCTTGTGAAATAGGATGCTCTGTAAATTTGACCATTTTAAGAAGTTACCAGAAACTACTCAGAGGAGGGGAGAGGGAGAAGTATATTCAAAAAATGTATGGAGCTATCCTCTTGAACTTACAGATGATGTTTTATGGATGTTTAGATAGCATAAAGAAACAATGGCACTCAGTGGGAACATGTGATGCTTTTGGGTGAACTACTTTGCTGGCATCTGTTGGGTTGACCAGCAAGCATTATATATAAACACGTCTTAGAAAATACGTGTTTCGCAAAATCTCACTCAAACTTGGAGGTAGAGATTCTCCTATTTGCATGTTTGTGAACACTTTCTGATCTGCTGTAGGCAGATAGGAAAGGATTTGATGAGTCATGCCAAGCAAGTCACCATACTGGACTATACCAGCACTGGTGGCTGCCCTTCCATGGTGAGGACTCAGAGATGTACCCACATCCCTGTCTGTAAAATGTTACTGCACCTCAGCAAACATTCTTGACTGTATCTAAACAGCACTCTGTCTCGAGCAAGTCTGTAAATATTGCTTATTGAATTTAAAGCCAGGTCCTCTACAGAGGAAACTCCTTTCTAATTAGTTCCCCAGACACTTTCTTAAATGGCTTCTTTGCAATTAAGGAAAATATTTTCTGGGTCATTATCTTTTCATAAATGAACTCATAGCCTAGCAAATATTTTTTGTAAGGAGACCCAAGATGCTGTGACATATCTAATCTGTGATTATTCTTAATTTACTGCTTCCAAAATTTGCAGGCCCATATCACTGGCAAATAATTGGTTTAATTTTCTTTCCTTCCACAGAAATAAAACAGTAAACTTTCCATTTATATACAGTGATTAATGTTTTGATTCATTGGTCTGAATAAAAATTTTGCCTATATCTTGGCATGTGTTTTAAGTGCATTTTGGGACTGGGTAATGTTAGTAGGCTCTTAGTAGTCTCAGCAGACTTGGAAATATGTATTTCATATCACAGAAATGAGCAGAGGAGAATTTTTTTTTCTCTTTGAACAGTAGTTTATAATCAGCTTTGTCATGGGTTGCAATGGGTTGGCTTTTTTCAGCTGTCTTGCAGGATCACTTTAACTTTTTTTCTCTGATGCCATGATACTGCATCTCATGTATCAGTAAAAGTGATAGGACTCTGGTTGCTTGAAGGTGGGTCATGTCTCCCAAAAGCGGTGAGAAGTTGGTGTCTCAAAAGTCTCAAGACCTTCAGCACAGCTACTGACCTGTGGAAACCTGCAGGCAAAGGAGGGCAGTGCCCAGCGTCTTAGTTTTGCTAAAGTGGACTCCATTATGTGCTCTCAGAGTACACAGAATATGCAAAGCAAATGCTTACTTGATACAGTGACAATTTCATAATAAATCCAATTGACAGACTCTTATTGAACACACATACTCAACAGGAACCATTCTGAATCAGATCTGTTAATTGTAGCATGACATTCCTTCTGCAGTATGCCAGCAATCAGAGAAGTCACCCTTAGTGTTTTCCCTTATTAGTGCACGTCCCTGTCTCCTGTTTAGAAGAGTAGAACTCTCTTACCAAAGTGAATTAAGTAAATGTTCTCTTTCTTGGTAGATAATATACTGTGAAAGTAAAACACTAATAGACTGTGCCATCATTTTTATTAAATCTCTTTCTGGGTATTTGAGGGCTACCTGTCTAGAAGTGGTGTAGGTTTGCTGGACTAGGAATGTATGTGCAACACAGGAGAAAAATCATAACCTCTGGTGATAAAGATGTACCTCCCTTAACTGAGCAAAAAAACCCACCCACACCAATTCTGGGGAAGGAAGTTGTGGGCATTATTATTCAGTTTTAGGTTTACCATTTATTTAGGTTATGGTAGCCGTACGGCAGTAAAGTTCTACATGCCAATCGACGATACATAAAACATTTGTACAAAAATTAATTAAAAGACAATCTTGTCCTATGGACTTTCCATCCCAGGGCTTTGAAAAAGACCAGTATCCACAATTAACATTAGGTACTGGGAGTAGTCTTATGCCTTTGGAGTTGAATAACAGGTTTTTTTAAAATACTGAATTCTCCAAAAAAGAAAACCCCAAACCAGTCTTTCAGCTCTCATGAGAATAGTCATACATTTGGATAACATTTAGTGAGTTTTTTTCAACCCAGAATGTTGAGAGAGCTGAGGAGTTGAGAATGAGGAGAGCTAAATTTATATATGAGAAAAGGAGGAGGCCATGTTAGGGGTGGTAGAAACGACTCTCCTACTTGGTGAAATAGTTTTTGTCTGACAGGGTCTTCCTTGGGACCAATGATCAGCGATGTTTTCTTCCATTAGATGGCAGTGGTGTGTGTGGTTTCTTTGGACCCCCAAATTTCAAGTTTGATTCAAAAATTACAAACGGTTCAATTTTTCTCTGTTTTCAGGGTGGTTTGTTTGTTTTTTGGTTTTTTTAAATCTCTTAGTTTAGTTTATAATTTCAGGGTCTCTAAGCTTTTAATTTTTTATTCATATAGAATTTTACAACTTATTGGCCAGTTTCAAGCAAACATATCAGAAGACTGGGACGTTCAAATACAACCAAGTTAAAATTTTTCAGAAAACAGGCAGCTGTGTAGAGTGGAGACTCAGTGATCCTGTGAAAGGAAATGCAGGGTGAGTTTTGTTTTAATCCACCTAAAATAACCATGGTAAATCACTACTTGTTCATCTATGGTTGCTGCGGAGCTTATGCTGGTTTTGCCCATCAAGGAGTTTGGGAGGGAGGTACGGGTATTGAGGTACTGCAGAAAGCTGTAGTGTCATAACTGGGATAGGACATGGGCAGAGACAAGAAAGATGGGGCTCAAATTTATAAGAACACAGGCTTTGTTTGCTTCACTGCTTGTAGAACATTCTGATTTAGACTAAACAAAGGAGAAACTCAGAAATTTAATTATTTTTTTTCTCCTATGATCTCTATAAAGATTTTTCAGCTGCATGGCCTTGTTGCTTGCGGTATTAGTCGTGGTGTTGTTGTTTATTAACTTATTAAATATGGAGCAGTAAATACCATTTATTTTTAAATTAATTAAAAGGGACTTGTTGCCCTTCATGGCTTTTTATTAACTGAATATTCTTGCAAAGCTGTCTGCTTTTAGAGCAAAGGTTGCAGCTAGGAGATAGGGGTCAATGGGACAGCCATTTAAATGCATGTTACCTCTATGTTAATTGCCTGCATATTTAACCAATGAACCATGTCATTCTGCAGAAAGTAAAGGTTTTTGTGGTCAACCTTTAATCATGAAACAGCAAGAAAAAGTCTGAGTGACCCGTTTTCCTGAGGTATCTTGTCAGTCACTTCAGCTCACAGTAAATTCCAGGGTAAATTCCACGTAATTGATGGATGTATCCTTAAATAAAAGCCCCCAAAATGAGGAAAAAATCAGGGTTCAAAATTTTAGTGTTTAATTTTTATTTACTTGCACATTATCCTAGTAGTTATTTCCTCTTAAAAAAAAACAAAACAAAACAGATTTTATTGCTAGTGTAGATAGAGAAGTAATGGGACAGACATTAAATACGCCTTGAGTTTTGGAGACAGATACATATTTATCAGGTTGGGTGAATGTCAGTTCTTAGATCAGAAAGAATAGCATAACTACTGCTTGCCATGCTCTACTTTCTTGGGCCATTACTGTAAAATTGTTAAAATAGTCACACTTAAAGCAGGGAGTATATACTATGCAACAAGTCCTTCTCAGGCTGCTGGGATTAATAAGCCTCTGTTTTGGGACTCTGCTATGTTTTCTCTAGCATTTAGTCATGAGGTTGAGTTTTTGGAACTTAAAATATTTGAGATTGCTACCTGTGTCAAATTTGTTTTAATAGGGTCAGTTGGTTCAAAAGTTATGGGGAAGGAGAGGCTGACAGGGAAATATATGTAGATATTTCTACAGTATATTATTTGCCTTGTGTTTACTCCTTTAGTAATGATTTCTAGAACTCTTTTTGTTTTTTTGAGCAAGTATGGAGCTGAAATTTTCTATGGACATTTCAAAGAGCATCATTTTATAATGTGAAACTGGAATTTCCTCCCACATGTTTCATTACATTTGTACATATTTCATTTCTTCTGCTGGGTTATAACCCAGTTGCTTATTTTAATAAGGTCCTTCTGAAGTTCTCCACAGGTGCCTGCTCCCCGCTCCCCGCACAGGGTTTTCTCTCTTCAATAATCTTGTCATCTCACTGCTTAGCCTCTCCTTGTCATTTAGAAACAGGTTGTGCAGCCTGCTCCTAGCAAAGCTACACATGGAAGTCCATTGGTGCAGTTCCCTCTTGTAAGAAAGACTATGCCCTATACCCTCTGCTTTTATCTTTTAACCAATTGTTTATCCAAGAACTTTCCTTCTTAAGCCATGGCTGCTTAGTTTCCTAAGAAATCTTTTGTGAGTGCCTTGTCAAATGCCTTTTGGAGATCCAAGCAGACTGTTCAGCCAGATCGCCCTTATCCACAGGATTCTGACCTTTTCAAAGAACTCCAATAGGTCTGTGAGTCAAACATACAAGAGCCAGGTTAACTCTTTCCACATGTTGTGTTTCCATTGATTTCTGTTTCTGTAATTTCTGGTAATTTGACACCAGGTTAACAGACCTGTAGGTACATGGATTTCAGAACACTGTCACCATGTGTGTCACCTCCTAGTCCTCAGGTATAAAGTTGGTTTTAGAAAAGAAGCTGCACACCACTTATTAGCATGTGTAGTCAGTGTCCTGGACCTGTGCTCCAGTGTCCTGGACCTCTTTTCAGACGGGGAGGGTGAATACCATCTGTTGTTGCAATTTGTTACTCTTCACTTTTGTCAATTTGTTCTATAACCTCCTCTGTAGTCATTTCAAATTAAGAGTTGCATCTGTTCTTCTGGGCTTCCTAAGCAACTGCTCTCTGAAACAGCATGTAAAAATTTGATCTTTGCATTACATCCCATTTTGCCCAATCTGTGTAGGGATAATTAAAAGTCTTCTATGAGCACTCCACTCTCCTTTTGGCCTTTCTGCTTTTCTGCATCTTCCTCTACCTGTGGCAGTTGGTGCTGCCATCCCGGTGGGGCAGTCAGTCATACTGAGGGAGCTCTCCTGTAATGCAGAATTACCATTCTTCATGCTTAAGGGCTTCAGTTCTTGCAGATTCTGTGTTGTGCTACGCTTAGCCTGATTGTAGCTCCACCACCAGCACAGCCTACTCTGTGCCGTGCTTCTTATATCTTAGTGTTACAGCAGCCCACTTATTTCCCCGCTTTCATAGACTTTATAATACCTGCTTTCTTACTGTAATATGTATTCCAGTTCACTCATTTTTAAAACTTAAAACATTTAAGGAGCTGTTTGTGTTTCAGCTGTGTTGTCAGCACCATGTTTGTGTGACGCTGGTTACTTTCCGTTCCATTATGTCAACTTACGCTCTCTGGCCTGTTGTTTTATTTGCCAGAGGGATAAATCTAGTGAACACCCTCTGATTTTCTCCAGGGTTGCCAACTCTGTTTGCTTGATAGAAAGATTGCTATTACTCCAACCTGCTCCTTCCTTCTGGTTAGCTCCAAGTCCTAAAGAGACACTTTCAATGCCAGAAGATGAAACGTCAGTGGGTCTCAGCTAGGAAGATCCAGCACTGGCTCACATCCTGCTTCACCACCTGAATGCTGCTGCATGACAATGATGACACTGCTCAAATATCCTCTGTGATCCTCTCCCTTAGCAGGTTTTGGCTCAATAACTTGAAAGTGATGTCCCTGAAAGTTCAGCTGCTGAATTTCTTTGTCTTATGCAGTCCCTCCCATTTTGCTGTCCTGCTCTCAGGAGCCAGAACCTCCTACTGAAGACCTTAAGTTGTCTCCACAGTGCACTCAGGTGTGCAGCTCTTCCATGGGGAAGAAATAGAAATGATAGGTTATGTAGTAAATTGGGTAATTTCCACCTCAGTTTCTTCTCCCTGAGTATTTGATGGGGTTGTTCCTTCATCTGTTTTCTTTATCGGTAACCTATTTGACCTCACCTCTGGTTGCTGCCCTGAGGACAAAAGCTAGAGCTGTCTTCTTTCATGCAGTCAAACTCATATTAGGCAGGGGGAAAAAAAACCATGAGCACAGTGCTGGCAGCAAGAATAACTGAGGGTAACAGTGACGTGATTAAATTATAGGTGTAATGTGGCTGAAAGTTTCTGACCACCAAAGCAGCAAGGTTTTGGTACATGAGGTGGAACAAGCTCAGTTTTTGTGGCATGAGGCTACTTGAAAGTGGGGTGAGGGTTCAATGACCAACTTCCTGTCCAACCACATGCACTTATATCATAGAGTTCAGAACCAGACGAGTATGGTCAGACATAGCATTTTAGTGCATCATTTTATTCAATTGCTACAGTAATCTAAATAGCTGTGCCTCCAGGAGCGCTTGGGAGGGAGCAGGGAGATGTACTCTTTTCAGGGCTGCTCTCTTTGGGGCCATTGCAGCCAACGTGGGAGTTGGGCTCTGGTCGACGGTGGCTCAGGGCTTTCAGGGCTGGGGCATTCTCCAGTGCTCTATGCTCCCCTTTTAAACAAGCTTGTCCCTGGAGGATTCCTCTTGATTCACGTCCTGTCTCTTGGACTGAAGAAGGGGCCAGCAAATCTCTCTTGCCCTTAACCTGGCAGTGCCCTTAACCACCCAATGCAGCCAGGACTAGCTGCATTGGGGTGCATGTGTTGGGGAGCTGCCATGGTTTGCTGAAGGGCTGGGGAGCAGGAGCCACAGGAGCGAAACCTGGCTTTGTTATGGGTCACCTGCTTGCGGATTATCTGCATGTTTGCTAGGGTGAAGACTAGGAGATATTTGTAGATTAAAGAAAATAAAATAATCCCAAATTGTTTTGTCAAATTGACCTTTGAAAGCCCAGCAAGGTGAGCTTGCTGTGTTTTGGGAATGAGGGTAAGGCAGAGGAATGGCTATGAAATACTCCCCTATTATTTTAACTGGAAGTTGAGACTATCACTCAAATAATTTCATATTAATAAGGCTCATAAGAAAATGGGATTTTCAGATTATGATTTTAAAGCCCCGCGTTCCCACTGTGTTTTAGTGAAGCGTGGAAGCACATGTTGCCCACAGGACTAAGTGAAACCAGAAATTTCATTTCAGTTTAGACGGTCTTAACTGACACTCTGCTCCTGGGTTCGGCATTCCTGGAAGGGAAGAAAGAAGTAGAATGTAGAAGGGGAGAAACTTTCCAGTAAACATTTGGTTTGAATTTACATATTACTTCAAAAAAGAAAGGAAAAAAGAAGAAAGGAAAAAAAGAAGCATTATAATTTCAGTGTCGGTCCACTTTACCCTCAGAAACACAGTCTGTAAACTCCACATAACCTTTCTGTGCTGCAGCTTTCTATGCTGCATCAATGTGTTTGCATTGTTATTTAATCCTGGTACATAAGGATTTAAACAAAGGAAACTTTGCAATACAGAAATGTTTGGATTGGCATATAAAAAAAATATGCTTCTTCATGTTGCTTATT
Organism: Scolopax mira; assembly: GCA_004320125.1. NCBI lineage: Eukaryota > Metazoa > Chordata > Aves > Charadriiformes > Scolopacidae > Scolopax > Scolopax mira. The sequence goes on from BJBW01008748.1 coordinate 34,876, forward strand.
TATTTTATAAATTAGATAGCTCCATTCCTTCAGAAAACAGAAATAAGATCGAATATTAACATTTATCTCACCTCTAATAGAGGTCCGCACTGTATATTGGAGATCTAATCTGTGCTATTCAAGGCATCTTAAGAAAAGCTCTGTGTTAGGGTGACAGCCTTCAATTTTAAGGCCTTAGTTGCCCTGTGCAGAGCACTGTTATCAAGGAGTTTGTGAGATATGTATCTAGTGTCTGTATATACATATTGAACTAGTTGACTATATGAGATAGACTGATAAATCAACTTCTAATACCTTGCATCATTATAATGCAAGAATTGACAGTTGTGAGCATTTAGATGTAAGTTATACAAGTCACAATATATAAATAATAACTAAAAATATGATTTTGGTCTAGCGATAAACTTTCCTAGAAATACTAATTTAATTATCAGTCATGAGATCAGCATTGACATTTGAAGTTGACAGTTACGGTTCAACCCATTAATGCTTCCATTTTGCATGTGTCCTTTACTCTGCCCTTCTGAATTTTCTGAATATAGAAAGGGACACCTTAGGATGTGTATACTTAGCATTAGACACATGCCGGAGCACAGTGCTGAAGAAGGTCTTGGGTTTCACTAAAATCAATCTTTTTCATAAGATGTGTGGCAGCTCTGATCTGACCTTGTTCTTCAAAGTTCATTTTAGGATAAAGGGTGTGTAAACTTGCAATTATAGGACCCACAAATGCTGCCATTTATACTGAGCCCTACACCTCAGTATTTTGTTTTATGGTACTTTTAGAAATATCTCAGGTCTGAAGATATACTTGAAAAATTTCCTCTATCTTTTGTGATGACATAAAGGTAGTGTTCTCAGGTCTGATGCACTTGGAATGAATTTGATTATTCCAGCTAGGCTGCATGTCAAAAATGTTATCTCCTTTATTTCAGTGAAACCCAGACTATGTGTTTAAGATGTTAGCCTCAAGAAATAGGTATAGCACTCACTTGGAGAGGATATTATGCTCCTGGCATTTATGTTGACTGGCCTGCATGCTTGTTTTAAGAATTCTATTTGGATCCTTTGGATCACTTTTCAAATTTAGGGCTAAATCTTCAAGTATTTGTCAACTGCTCTCAAAGGTGAGACACAGAGGAATGCAATGTATTATACTTACATGTCTCAAAACCTTTAGTGCTTTTGGGAAACAAATGCATTGATCCTTTTGATAAATGCTTGCTTGTTCTGCTTGCACTACTACACCTGAGGCTGTGCACGGATCACTTCCTATGATTTGAGTACATTTAATGGATTATTTTGATGTGCAGTTCTGCAAACTCTTATTTCTATGTGTATGAGCGCAAATACATCTGTAGTTATTAAATGGAATTGAAAGGTAAATAAGAACTTCTGGAAAACTCAGAGTTAATGTAGTAGAGGAGAGGACCTTTCGCTTTGCAAGCCTCTGTGAGGAAAGAAGGTATTTCACACTAACTGTCAAAGAGCTTACAGGGCACATTTCCAAACCTGCATAAAAAGTCCCATCAAGACTTTATTTTTTTTTTTAAGTCATGCCGCAGGAATTAAGTTGGACATATCACTGACCGAAAGGACGTTTTTTCTGAATGAGCCGAGAACTAAAGGAAATGACTCTGGGGTTTGAAATCCTTTTATTTCCTCTGTGGAAGATATCTGTGTGGCTGAAATGAACCATTCTGTCTGTCTCCAAGCCAAACTTTATGGGAACTGAGACTAGGAAGTTCTATGGTCAAAATAGCCATTGAACAAATTGCTTCCAGTTTAATGCCTCAAATTTCCTGATAAAGCTACAGCATTTAACCCTTCCTTTTTTTTTTTTCATTTGGGTGAATGACCTGCCGGCTACTAGGCACAAACTGTTTATGTAGTTGTGATCCCTGCAGTGCTCTCTGAATTGCCTGCAAAGCATTTGCTGATTTTTGCTTTTATGTGAGATAGGCACAGTAGAACCCCAAAAAATGTTAGAGCAGGTTTAGGTGATGTAAACTGCTGTAAACAAGAAATCAGATTGCCAACTTCACTGTGCCATTTTTGACTTGCAGCGATTTTTGAAGGGATGCTTTGTTTTTTTTTATGGTAGGGTTAGCTGGCTTCATGAACTAAATGAGGATGCAGCTGCAAGAGCAGTCGTGCCTCTGAACTGCCTAATTCACTCCATAAAGTGCTAAAAATGAGCATGCTGTCACTAGAGCACCAAGGGCTAGCTAATCTCTAAAGTAATAAAATACTTGAATTACAACAACATTTTACATTTTTATTTATGGATTTCTCTCCCTGGTGCCTTGAAACTGTTTTGCCTGTGGTAGGTAAGGGCATGCTAAGGAAGGCATTGGAAGGGTAGCAAAGAGAGCTGGTGCTGGCACTGACATTGGGAACTAAGTGCAGGTGTGCTGATGTGTCCTTGCTCTGCTGTGCTTGGGGCTACCTTGGGTCGACCACTTCTGCCACCTACCTATGTGCCTTTCCTCCTGGTGCACATGCCCACCTCTTTCCCATGTGGGCAGTGCTCTACAGCAGAACTTGTCCGATGTGGGTGTAGGCTGTGTTTTGGGCAGTTCTGGAAGAGGGTGTTGGCAATTGTAGTGCAGTCATAAGGATGTGACAGAATGTGGTGGCATCCGTTCTTTCTGTCCCCACCAGCACTGTTATATTCCCAAAGTGCATATGCCTTTGTATATACTTTGTGTATCATGCATTAATGCCTTTGCACAACCTAAATTTAAAAGTCCTAAATATTAGGCAGGTGTTTCCGTCATTTCACCTGAGAGACTAATTCCCAAAATAATAAAACTCATTATTAGTACTTTTTTTTTTTTTCTTCATACTCAGCCTAAATTTTCCTAATTTAATCCCACTACTCTACATTATCCTTCCTCCCCTACCTCTGGGCAGCACTAATTAATTCATCTCCCTCTTTGGTTTTTGCTTTATACCCTTCAATATTATAGTGAATGTTAAAATGCATTCCTCTTTTGTACTTACTCAGACCAACAGATATATTTTAGCTCCAGCAATCTTTCCTTGTAAAATCGTTCCTGATGACCTCTATTCAATGTTATTGTTCATCAGTGAACAAACCTTTTGGTTTGTTTACAAATTGCTGTTATCAAAGTGATCAGAACAAGATGCATTACCCCAGGTAAGTGTGTGAGTGACATGATAAACTGGGAATTTAAATATCAGTGCCCTTAAATAATTTTTGTTTGCCTTTTCTTGGGCTTTTTTTTTTTTTCCCCAGAGGAAGATTGCTTGTAGTTTGTATGATCAGATTTAACATCAAACCAGTCTGACATGTCTTAAATGTGCTTTAAAATTCCTATTTAATAACTATTCAGGACAAAAGTGATTTTAAGAATTTGATCATTTTTGAAATGTGTTGTATATGTGGGTAACTAGGCACAAACCTTTCAAAAGTCTTGATTTCAATCAGCTCTATTTCTGGAATGACTTTTAAACTTTGTAAAGGCCATTCTTTCCTATTGTGCCTTTTATTGATAATACAAATAATCAGATTCTCTGTTAGTTAATGACACTCTCTCATTTATTTGGAGACAGCTATCACATCTGCCCTCCCTCTTTTTTTTTTAAACCCCTTTTTATTATGGTCTGTGTCCTAGACATAACATAGCCACTGTAGGTAAACTTAAGCAAGTCACTAATGAAATAAATGCTTAGTCTGTCATTAGTAATCTGAATCTTGACCAAACCATCATTTCTTATTCTTCTTTTTCCAAAAAGAGCACCTATGATAAATTTTCCATTTTGAGAGTTTTTCCTCCTATTACAAAGGGAGCAGAGTACCATAATACATTACCAATCATCTTAAAAATATACAAAAAAACTCCAAACAAAAAACCCAAGCGCAAGTCACAGATGATGAGCCAATAAAGTCTGGAAAGAGCACATCCTTGTCATCTGGCAAATATGGTATGTAGCACCACAAAAAGCAGGAATGATGTGAGCTTTGCCTGGAAAAAACAAGTCACTGTTAGAGACTGTGGCTGTTAGGATATGTTGGCCAACTCCTTCTGCAAGAAGTCCTGTAAATTATCATTTGAAAGTTCCACAGGACTTTATTTTTTCTGTTAATCATTCTATCAAAATGTTACCTATCGTTTTCTGCCACCTGACACAGAGGAAATTTTTTGTTCATTTGTGGTTTGGGGTTTTTTTGTGTCTTGTTTTTGGGGTTTGTTTTTGGTTGTGTTTTCCATTGGTTGGACAGGATGATCTTAAAAGGTCCCTTCCAACCTAGGTGATTCTGTGAAGTCCTCTGTGGACCATGTTAATAAGAGAAGATTGATTAGGAGGAAAAGCCAAGCTGTGTGAAAGCAGTGATGATAATACTTGGCCTGAGGAAAACTGCTATAAGCCAATAGTAAATGGTAAGCAGGAAAATGAAGAATAAGGAATACTCTGCAAGGATACTCGGAAGTCATGCATTCTTAGTCCTTGCCTTAGAGGTGATGGAAGAGTCCTACTTCACACAACAGGAGCAACTTCTAAGCTCTAACTGGAGAACTGTCATGAATAATGGACTACTGTTGGCTTGAGAGATTGTAGTTAATAGACACGTGAAGTGATTTTGCAGTGTCTGTATTTAAATGGATCAGCATTGGGTCTAAATTATTATTTAGAATGTCTATTCCTGAAAATAGTTTAATGAATTTACTATCTTCTCACAGGAGGTCTATTAATCTATTTTGAGATTGTTTCATGGAAGCTGAAGCTATAGGAGGAGGGAGGGGGATGTTGTCTTTTATCCACAGTCACTGAGGGAAGTGCTGGCAAAGCTATGATTAAACCTTCTGAGTTTTCTTTGCTCTCATGTGCATATCACAAAACTCCTTAAAAGTGTCTCCAGAAGGAAAAGAATTCATAAAACCATTTAGACCAGAAAAAGACTGCATTAATTGGTGTAATTAAGGAAACCCAAACTTGATAAATATATAGTGTGCATTTTAAAATCTCATGCAGAAAACTTGAGTTTAAAAATAGAAATGGTGCCTTTAATTACATGTTTTTCATATTGCACAATTGTAGGAAATGTACTGATTTCTGGCCATGCAAGCTGCTAGAACTACTATGAGAATTCCAAATGTATCTAATAAGAATATGTAGCAGTATCCCTCATGCAGATAATAGCTACAGTGACTCAAGTAAATAAAAATCTAGTAGTAGTGTTGGATAAACATTCAGAGATGTGTTCCCACACTTATGCTTTGAATTAATAATGTATTTGTTATGGCCATACATCTTTGTGGTCATTCTCCATTAATATTTGTACACAGTGAGCTTCACTGCTGTCAGTATTCATGGAAAGTACCATTACCATCTCTAAAGTACCATTAGAGATACATTTTAGTCTTGAGTGGGGAAGAGTATTCCATCAGCACTTGCCACCAGAAAGCAGGAGCCTGGTTGTGGTACTTTGTTGGTTTAAATTTAAATTCGATGAGCTTGGCACTTTGTTTTTTCTAGAGAGAATCAGATTAACTGCTGAATGTAATTTTTACGGAATGACAGGTTTTTAATAGTTAAAAAAATTCACACAACTGTATTTCCTTTTAATGACTGACTGACTAGAATGCTTATGTTGTTCCTGGAATAGCTTAAATATATAGGTATATGTGATGTAAGAATGCACTTAAAACTTGATATTTAAGTAGGCTGCTTTCTTACCTAATCATATAATTGAGTTCTGAAATAATGTTGTCATTAAAAATATGCTGCAAATTATTTATTAATTTTATAAAGGAATTATTTTTACAGCTCCCCTCATTTTTTTAAAAAATTTGTTGTTTTGATCTGGACATCCTGGAAGAAATTTGTAATAAAATTTCTGGTGAAATGTTGGTGCTTATTCATTTACAGATATGTCAATACATTTTTCTGATTTGTAAAAACTTTTGAAAAATCTTGAGTTTCATTTTAATATTAGGTAGTAAAAACAATATTTCTGCAAAGTGTTGATTTCCTGGGTGGTTTAAATCACCACGCATGTCTGCTTTACTGCTTCCCACTGCACTGCTTTCACACAGTACGTGGGAAGTACTGTAGCTGTGTAATTGCTGTGATTGAATGCGGGAGGTATAAACTCCCTTAGCCTGTGAGAAGTATCATGTTATCAGAGACCTTTCTTTTCAAAAGTGCTGTGTTTGCAGCAGTTCTCATCTGTCTAACTTTAGTTTCTCCCTTTTTTTTTTTTTTTTTTTGGTGTGTGTAGCTCTTGATCTGATTTCCTAATCTGTTGTTGCAACCAAAGCTGACACACACAAATCCCATGGGCATCTCTGATCCCATGGGCATCTCTGTCCCTGCATTTATGGCTTCTAAATTGCTGTTCCTTGGCTGATAGCTCTTTTCTTGAAACCACTCAGACAACGGTATTGCCAGTGGAAATCAAGTCATTCTTCCATTGTTATTAGTTACTATGTTGCCATGAAAGTCGCTTGGTAGTAGCGAGCCCCCTTGGTTCCCAGAGGTGTAAGAACCTGCAGAAGGATGGAGGCAGAATGGGTGCTGCCACCTTTCATAGTAAAGGATTAGAAGCGACAGCCAGCTCTTCTCTTGACTGACTTAAACAATCGCTATCAAAATTAGTATAGTTGTGCTGCATTCAGTCATTTTGTGCAGTAATATAAGCTAACACCAGTGACAGGATAGAGGTGATGGTGTTTTATATTCATTGGGCTATGTAGTCAGGAATCTGCTAGTCACATGTCTCCCATGCTGTTATTTCTAGTTATATTCTTCATGTCGAAGTTTGTTTCAAATGTCTGAAGTACTGGGGAGAGGGGGATGAAATTCTCTTTGTGGCACTCTCCACATATTTTTTTTTGAGTGACAGGTTGCTTAACTTTTCTCTGCTTCAGAGTTTCCCCATCTGGTATAAATGAGGATTATCTGTCTATCTTGGATTTCTCATGGCTTGCATCACTGACACACCAGAGTGCTTCACAGTCTTGGATACATTTGATCTCTCGGTAGCTCAGGACGTGGGAGAAGTACCATTAAGCCCATTTTACAGAATTTTAAAATAAAGTGTGTGGTAGAGCAGGCCTTTCCAGGTCAATGTAATACCCAGGGAAGGTGGAGGATCTTGAAAGTAACATTTGCTTTTTATTATCCTCCTGGGTGAACATGTCATAGTTGAGTAGGTAGTTGAGTTAACTCTGAACCTATTGCCTATCTTAGCCAAGGCCCTTCTTACATTAGAATCAGGAGTATCTTTCAGTAAATAGGCTGTGACGCTGACCACACCACTGGTATTTCTCAACGAGGTGTAGGTATTCCTAATCTGATGAGAGCTGGGTGGCTGAATAGTCTAGCCACTTCATCTCCTACGCTAAAAAGACCAAGACCAGAGAATGAACATAACCTTCCTTTATATCTGGGGGATGGTGCCCAATTTAAGGATGGGAATATAACCACGTTTTGGTAATGTTTAAAATATACTTAATCTTGTGTTTACCGTGAATTTAATAATTAATAATGTAAACCACGTGTAGGATAAAGTGTTTTGAACTTGGCGTGCAACACTGACATGTTCTACAGCACCAGAGAGGCTCATGTGTTGGTATGACAGACTTACCGATTGCTGTCTTTGTGGTTGACCTGATGCCTTTCTTTCTCAAACAAATTATCTTGAGGGATTTGTGCATGGGAACAAACTTGCCCTGATTCTCATAGCAATCTGTAAAGTAGCTGGGAAGCATCCCCAAGGAAGGCAAGGACTGTCTTGAAAATTGTCAGAGATGCTCCCAGTTCTGTGAGAAACACAACTCAAGCTCAGCCTTGCAGCCCTTTTTTCTTTAACCGGTGGTTTGCCAGGGTAAACACATTTGCTTCTGGACACTGCAAGACAGAGAAAGTTCCAGTACAAGTTGTGATCAGATAGTTTACCAAACTTTGTTCAAAACTATCATTATGAAGCACAGGTTCAGTATCACCAACCCCTTTTATTTACAATGCGTGGGGATGGTTGAAGATAATAGCACTCAGCACTTGTTCCTCTTGTCTCCCTTCTATAAACTCTCAGCACGCAAGAGGTGGTATGACTCGCTCTTCCTTTTCAAGACCTTTGTGACTTATGGAACATGTGTATCTTTTGAAGATACCTGTACTTCCCTGTCACTCCTCAGACTTGTCCACAAAATAGAAATTAGAGGAAATCTATTTGGCTGCTTAGTGTAGGCTTGCATTTGCCAGGCTGTTTGCTCCATTGTTAATGCAGAACATTCTGGTATGTGCATTTATATAGACAGATTTTACATTTTTCCTTTTAAACAAATCTTAGGAGAGATTTTGGAATTGCCCAGGATATAGTGCTGGGGTTTATGCCTGTTACTCTTGGATTGCCCAAAGTGTATCCTAAAGAAGGTGCTTCAGTTCAGGGATTGCTATTTTTATCCTTGCTCAGGGTGATGCATACACACATCTACGTCTCCTGTGTCTGCACAGGGTGATCCCAGGGCACAGAAGCATAAATGTTTCAAGGCCCCAGTTTACTCCTAAGGCTTTTCAGTGTGTGTGCTGAGAATTGGTTCTCAGCCCTCATTTCCTCTGTCCTACTAGAGCCAAGGACAAACGCTTATCTCTTAATACATTAAACCTGTCAATGTTTGACATAAGCAACCAAAAGATTGATGAATGGAATGTGAAGCAGCTGGTTTTGGGGGTGTGTTATTTTGTTGTTCATTTTGTTGTCACCATTTTTTTAAACAACAAAACCTGTTTCAAAGGTGTCTTTTCAGTGATTATTTAAGGTATTTTAAAAGAAAAAAAACAAGTTCTGTCATGAACACCCATGGCAACTCATACTAAGGGTCACCATTTCTGTGCAGGCCTTTAGATCTACATCCCTGACACAGGCATTTCCAGTGGTTTAATAAAATTTTTTTTTTAGTCAGTAGCAGAGCATTTGGAGGTCAAGGATCCTGTGTTCTGCTCTGAAGCATGAGAGAAGCCTTGTCAGTGCTTACCTAGGATTCCAGCCAGGGCTCTGGGCATGGACGGATGATTCTGAGATGCAGTAGGGATTCTCTGTTGATGCGGATGCTACTCCTTGCTCTAAAGAAATGACTACTCGGTTGCCTTCTAAGGTGCAGGGTATGCAACTGGTTCTCCCCTTGCTAACTCACTATCCTTTCCTCTATGCTCCATTAAACCCTGACCGCTTTTACAGACAAGGCAGCCCACTTCAGCCAAAATGCTGAAAAATTTCCTTCCCTCCAGAAATGCCGCCTTAAATCATAGCTTAGTATTTTATGCCTGGAACAGTCTTTTCAGTCATCTGCCTGTACATAAGCCTATAATGATTTATGATTTAATGCTATATTTTTATCAGAATGTTGTGGGACTGCTGAAGAATGTATCAGGGAAGGCTTGACTATCTTGACTATGAAATCTCTTTAAATATATGCTCTTACTAGTGGCAATAATTAATAATTAGAAAGGGGAAAATCTATTTTCTAATTATTTATTTGGCAGGAAGCTTTTCCTAGGAAGATAAGTAAATACCAAAGGAACAGTGGGTTGAAAAATATTGTGCAAAGTTTATGTAAACAAATTATATAAAGATAAACAAAAAATCCAGTGTGGGCTTTTGGCTCTTGATTAATGACCTTTTCTGGTGTTTTGCTGGACAGGATCACTCAGTTACACCATGCTGTGTACAAAACTGTACTAAGGCTTTGTGCATCTGTTTCTGGAAATCTCTCACCCAAGATATGTTTTTATTTAAAAATCCTGATGTGTATTGGTAAGTGAAGTGGTCAAGTGGGTCTTGGTGTAACTTTGAGGTCATTGGATTCATACCAGAGGAAACTTTGGTCCCAGCATCTCTTCTTTTGCAAATGGCCACCCAAGTGCAGTAACAGCGTATTCGTAAGCATGGATGTTTGTTTTCATGTGTTTTTTAGGGTCATTGCAACACTTGTTGAACTCATATTGCTGTTGTGTGTCAGAGTGGGGCAAATGCTCCTTATTTCAAGGTAGTGTAGGTAATAAAGAGTGATCACATTTCTGCTCATAACACAGGACAAACCAATGGCTGTTCTCTTTATTGTTGCAAGAGAATTGGATTATTATTTTTTGTTAAAGCTCTATAACTCTAATTTGAAATTTATACACTGTTCTGACCCTTAGGATCACTGGACACACAGTTCAGTTGGAAGGATTTCTATTTGGCTTTTCTTTTAAACCAGATTTTTTTTCCCCTCTAGATTCTAGAGTGCAATGAGATCTCACATCATGTTGCAAATAAACAGGATTAAACCTAAGAGAAAGAAGAGACTCCAGTGACTAAATCAGGATTTTATAATTACGTTTGGCAAATATGTATGTTTAGTAGGTTTTTGGTTTTGAAATACAGAATCTGGTGGCAAGGATTACATAGTGGTTATTTATCAGTGCTAGCCCCAAATGCTCTGTTACGCTTGCATCCCACATTAAAGTAACTTGTGGATTTGCATTTTCGGCATGTTTTGCATGTTTGTTTCAGTTCTTTAACAGTGCAGTGATTCAGTTATCCTGAAATAACACATGGATAACAGCTGTAGGAAATCATGCAAAAAATTTATTAAGCACTAGACTCTGAAATTGCCTTTTCCACTACAAATGAACTGACATCTGGGTCATATCTTCTGGTTATTTCCAATGTGCCTGACAGTGTAACCCATGAAGAAACAAGAGGGAAAACAATGCAAAACAAAAAAAAAAAAAAAGAAGGAAATAGAAAATCAGTGTTCCTTGTGTTTCAGACACTGTACTGCAGAATATCTTTCAGATTTTCCTAATAAATCTATCTGAAGGTCTGACTTCTAGAGGGGATGAATATGGAAAGTCAGTGTGACAGATGGCTACTGCTATCATGAAATTTTGCAGTTTAGTATTTTCTACAAGTCAAATTAAAATTGCAGAAAGTTCTGTCCAGAAGGTAGAAGCAGGTGTCCTCCATTGGTGTTGTTACTGGGCATTGAAAATAAAAGGCATCAGAAACCATTCTCAAGTTTTCTGAAACCTTTTATAGGGAGAGATGAACATAATTTCAAAGGAACTGTAACCGAAAAAGCAATGGAAGTGCCAGCTGTGTAATGACTAACTTTCTGAATAGCCTGAAATTTATATTGATGCAATATTTTTTTATAAAATTGAGATTTGTACATCCATTTCACACACAAGTTTTTAAACACCAATCTGTTTTTTAATTTACAGAGGTTAACATGAGAAACACATGGGTGACCTTAGAAGTGAAAAAATACTGCAATGAAATACGGAATCTTTCTTCATCTGGTAGTTAGCTTAATATGTATAATGTTTCATTAGTTACAAAACATATTTATTACAGGCTTCAAATTATCAATGACAGGTAGTATAAACCTGTTTTGAGAGATAGTCAGTGTAATATTAGCATAAATTCTACAGTTACAAGTGAGATTAAAATGGGGCTCTATAAAAATAATATTTATAGAAGATAGGGCTGGTAAGATTTTATGTAGCCTATCCACCTCATCTTAAAGCAGGCTTAACAATATCTGATTTATTTCCATAGTTATTCCTTCATCCTATCCCCCAGAAGTTCCATGATTTGGATTGCTGAACGTTCCCAGGCAATGCATGCTATGCTTAGCCACAGGCTTTTTTCTGACATCTAATCTATTTTCCTTGCTGTGTTTAGGCTACTGTTCCCAGTGAAAATAGAAAAATAGTTTTGCCTTTACACATTGCAGCAACTGTTAATTTGCCAGAAGACTGTTATCCTGTCTCTCCTCTGCCTTCTCCAATAACTGACCCCAGTTATTTCAGTCTTTCCTCTTAGCTCATACTATCTGGCCTTGTAATTATTTTTCTCCTCTACTCTGGACTTAACCAGTTCATTGTGAAATATGGCTTTCATAAATGGGCACAAACCACCAAACTCAATAGTGGAAGGATTATTTTAGTTGAATTTTTGCACCACTTCCCTCTTCATGCATTGCAGTAAGATCTCTTCTTTGGTGAACACTCTGGTGGTGTTCAGTTTGGTGCCACAACTTCAGCACGTGTTTTTTTCAAAGCTGTTGCCAGGTGGTCATTGCCCTTCTTAGTTATAAGCATGTCCCCAGTATGACCCAAGCATCATAACAGATTGCTTTTATTGCAAAAATCTCTTCTTACCACTTTTTATTCTTGCTATTATTATGACAAATTGAACAAAGGAAAGAGAGAGGGAGTGAAGGCTCATCTGACCAAGTTCCTGTAAGGTGGCAAGATCTTGCATGCTCCTCAGTGACTGTTCAGATCCATGCACCACCTAGTACCTTGGGGTAAAAGCAAGTAATTTATGAGAGAGGTTACCTTCAGCAAAGGAACAGCAGGCATCCAGATGATGGATAGTAAGTTGTTCCTGTATTGCTACTCCAGTTTCACCCTAAACTATAAGAAAAACCACTTAACCACGTTTTGAATACAAAAGTATTTATAAACATACCATATAATGTAGTGGAAAAGGTTTCCCATCAAAATTAAAAATTGTAATGAGGAATTTTAAATTGTGAATTCTTTTTCTTCTTTTTATTTATTATTGATACTTTTAAAACCACTTTTAAAACCAACTGAATTCAGGGCACTCAGCAATTTACTGGCAGTAAAGAAAAAGAATCTTTCTATTTTTAATAATTCAGTTGACATTTTTAGTCATCCAGTTAAAATTACTTGGAGAGGAATCCACAGTCCTGTTTTAGAAAGTCATATTTGAGCTTTGAGTCTCATTTTAAGAGTATTTTTTCCTTATGTGCAAAGAGATTCAGAAGCTTTTTTAAAAGGGGAAGGAAAAAGGCAAAAAAAAAAAAAAAAAGATACACATCCAATTGAATCCCCCAAAGCTGAATCCAGCAAATTATCAGGGATGGCTACAGACAGATCTTCCTACGCAAAAGACATGTTTACGTGTTCTCTGTATATATAAAAGGCTATTGGAACTGAGGTAAGTGATCTGATTTTGTGGTTAAGCAAGCAACTAATTTTGAACACCTGTTGTGATATCTTAAGAGCCCTCCTATGTCTGCCTGAAGTGCCACTTTGGAGGTTTTTCAGTGAACAAATATCTTTAGGCACTGGCGATGCCACTTGGTTCAGCTGCTGGAAGCTTCTCCTTTTCACAACAGTAAATCAGAAATGCTTAGAAACTAGTTGGATCTACACATACTTAGTATTTAGTGTCTGTGCACGCACAGACATTCTGGAAATGCAATTAGTTTCTACCCATGTGTGGGTTTAATGGGATTTCCGAATGTTCAAGAGCTCATTTTTTCCAAGATGCTGAGAGAAACATGAACTCGTTCACACAGTGGCTCTGGATTTCTTTACTGTAGTCTTTTGCATTGGTTCACCATTTATTGATGTGCAGTATGAAGCACCGGATAGTATCTAAGGAGAGAATAAGAATATCTTTTGAGAGAATAAGAATATCTTTTAATTGAGTAAAAAGTCAATAAAACACATTTTTAAAATGAGCCTGAAGGCATGAGCTATTTTTCATAACCTCAACACTTTCCTTTTTGGTCCTCTTCTCTCTCCAGTCAGGTTTTGTTATTAAGCACTGTGGCTTTTTAATCAAAGCCCACAGTTACCCGGAGTACATTTTTATGCTGGCTCTGGCCCAGGCGCAGGCTGCCGAGGCTGCACATCAACAGAGAGCTCAGAGAAGCATTCCTCAACTTGGACCTTTTGTCCCAGCTTACTTCCTGTTGACCGATGAATGGCCCTTTGCCTGGCTTCTTGTCAGGTTGTTCACACAGAATAGAGTTCAGTGTTTCTAAGGGCAGCAAAGTCTTGAAGCAGATTAAAAGTAGTATGTGATGCTCTTGGAGCGAGAATGCCAGCTTTTTTATTTTTTTTCTTTTGTGGGTTTCCTAAAGGACAAAGGTTGCAAGGACAAGATACAGCGTTTGGTATGCAGGGATGTAATTACACTCCTGCTCGGGAAGAACAGCACAAGATGCTTACTGGTTGACTGTTCTCTTTAATGGCAGGGTTGAACCCCTAACCATGTGTAAAGCCTCATGAAAATGTACTATTACTTGTCAGAATATAATTTTAATACAGTTGCTAGAGCTCTGTTGCAATATGTTCAGCCTCAACACTGTGTTCAGTAGCTGGAGGAAAGAACTGTATTTGGACATGTCCTTTAATGCAAAGCCTGTACTATGATGTGTTCATATCACCTGTAGAAGCTCACTGTCTAGCTCTTTTGCTCTGCTCCATAATTGTGTGATGCATGTATCTGCAGATGCATAGTTACAGAATGCACATGTGAATATGCATAAATATTTTAGCGTTTATCATGGGAGTAGAAATACAGTTGTAGCTGCAGCAGTGTCATGATGATACAGGGAGCCCTGAAAATGTAATTTGTGCCCCAAACCTTTTCTCTTCTCTTCCAGCTATGTGAGCTGGACTAGAGAAAGTCACTGCTACTCCACAGAAACATTAAGGGCTTTGCTTCGCTTTTTTAGTGCAGAAAGGAAAAGTATCATAGTGGAAACATCTCTGCTCAGTTAATCCCATGTGCACCATTCTCCTGGCACACAAGACTGCCAGTACTGCTGTACTGAGTTACTAGGGATTGTTCAGAATAGGAGATTCCTTGGCTACCCAGCCTGGAGGAAGATTCAGGAAAGTAAGATGAAGGGTTACAGGATTCAGTGAAGAGAAAGATGAGGCTGAATGTCCAAAGCCGGCTTGTGGCACAGCCTGCTGAGGGCTGTGCCAGGTGCCCTGCTCTTGGAGTCACCTCACTGAAGGCTGAAGGGCATGGGACACAAATGCCTGCTTATACAGGCAAGGGCAGGAGGAATTAACCCAGTGTTTTCCATGCTGAGAACTCACCCGCTGAATGAAGAGGCGTGTCCAAAAACTGATGAAGGACTTTTTTCTCTGTGTGTGTGATTTCAGTGATTGAAAGCTTAGACTTTTCAAGAATTTCCTATGAGGCAGCCAGGTAAAATTCAGTATGAAGGAGCGTGCCTTTGTGAGGTTTTAGTAGGAAGCTGGTTCACAGCAATACAGAAGTAGGTTATGAGTCCTCGTGCATCTCTCTCTCACTCATTCCTCATTTCTCTGCCTGCATTCCTGAGGGACTCCTTCATATCACAAACTCCATTTGACTTATGACCTAAGACAGATTCTTTTTTTTTTTTTTCCAGCTCAGCAAAGGTGAAAGGCTAGGGCAGTATCCCACAACCAACCTAGCTTCTGCATTTTTTCTCAATCTTAAACACTTCAGTACTTGCAGATAATTTTCCGCTGTCAAGATATCTGCTTCCAATAGCTGGAGGATAGGGGAAATCTTGGGGTTAATTAAACATTTTCAAAAAGTCTGCCCTGGAAATCATAAAAAATTCTTAATACTAAACATTTTTTGAAAAATTAAGGGGAAAAATGCTGGTCACTTTTCTAATTGGAGAATGCCATTAGTTGTTCCTATTGTTTATCAATATAATTTAATTTTTTGCTGGCATGTTTCCCTCAATACATTTCTGGTATCATTGTATTTTTTAATATCATGGCTGGCAAATTAATGTAAAGGGAGAGAATGAATGCTTTATGGGGAAAATGTGGAAAATTAAAATGTCTTTGATTTTTTTTTTTCTTTTTTTGTTGGATCTGGGGCGTTTAGTTAGTATTTGTTGCACACTACTTTTTCCTTGTAGAATACTTTTATTTCAATAAATAGCTGAGCTTATTATATATGGAAAATGGTTGCTCCCCCAGATGGTAGGACTCAAGAACGATCTTCTTTGGAACTATCCATGCAGTTATTTCTCTGATTTTCACGTCATCTTTATGGTTTTGGTGTGGGCAGCCAGACAAATTAGCCCCCGCTAGTCCATCTTTTCTTCTTTCAGCTGTTGAAGTTGTAGGTTCTTGAGAATCACTGTGAAACCTAAATCTTGATCTGTAAAGTTATGTAGTTAATAAATGACATACAGTAAAAAGGAAAGGACCAAACTGCTCTAGAAATACCTAGAGGTAAAAAAAAAGAGGGGATTAGATTGTGAAAGCAAAGGTGAGAGAAGACAATGTGCATGTTTACTGAAAATGGGATTTTTTGGTCTTTGGGCAAGACCAGCTGGCAGCAATGATGACTGCAACCTGGGAAGACAGCAGATGTTTTGAAAATTGAAGTACTGAAGGGCTTCTTCAAAGTTTGTTCATTTTGAAGGACTGCAAAGGAAGTGCTATGATATCAGAAGTCAACGCAATTAAGAGGAAGCCTTCAGTCCCACACTGGGCATGCCAATGGCATGAAGGACACCAAAGGCACAAAGCCACTGGCTCCCAAACAACTGAAAGGATAAATGCTCATTTTAAACACAAATAAAATGTTTCTGTGAAACGGCATGTTGAATTACACCCAGGGAAAATTCCACACACCCTTAAAAAAAAGATTAAAAAATCAATATATTGTTTCACAAATGTATTTTTATTCCCTGACTTCAGTGACTTCTGTAAACTGCATGTCTGATGCCCAGCTTCCAGGTCCAAGCAGAATGATATATTAAGTAGCCGTGTTTTTTAAAAAACAATCTGTTTTCTTTTTGACATAAGTGAAATATTGAAGTATCTACTGGCAAGCTTGTTAAATTAGTTGCTTTTTATTGGATGTCATTGGTGAAAGAAGAAATATGCAGTACAGATATGTGCTTGAATGCAGGGAAACAACTTTAAGGTGGTAGGATGTTGATCACATTGCTTGGCCTTTTGGGCCGGCTAAAATATCTGCACAACTCAGCTGAGTTGTGTTTTGACTGGTTAGATAGCAAAGCCCATGTGCTAATACAGAGTTTGAACTAATGGAAAGACTGTTTCCTTGGCTATCATTAAAAAGCCAGAAATGCAGACCATTCCCAAACATAAATGTTCTTGTCTGTAAATATTTCAATTATAAGTAGGTATGGTTACAGATATCCATCTTAAACAAACAGAAGACACTCAAACCCAAACACTAAAATCTCTGAACAATTCTTTCATGTCCAAATCGTCTCTTTTTTTACCAGTTATTTTCTTTTTGGAAGATGCATATAAGCAAGCAGTGTGAGCTGGAACAATGCTTCTGTCAATTATTTTAAGTTAGAAATAAGCTTTTGCCTAGTACTTTCCTATGTCCATTTGGTGTGCTCTTTCAGTCATTTTTTTCCTTTTGAGGTCCAACTTCTTTGTCAGCTGCAATCAGCAGTGAATACTCTTGGATGAAACTGGGCAAAAGATGGGTTTCCCGTCTGTTAAGTTTTTTTTGAGGATCTCTTCACCTATTCTGTTTTGGGTGAACCCAAGATATTCTTTTAAATGGAGGCAGGGAAGAAGGGGTTGGGGGGGGGGGGGGAACAGTCTGCTGCTTTTTCAAATCTGAAGAAAAACTTGAGTGTGCAAGAGTATCTTTTTCAACCATCTGTTGATGTAGTAAAAAATATTTTCTCTGTACCTGCTTCGTTCAAGTCCTTGGCTTGGTACTGTTATGGTGTTGTAACCACCAGAAAGAAACATTGTGTCCAAATGGCTGACTTAGGGATGGAAGACTCAAGTTGGAGCTCCGAGTCTGAATCAGTGGCCAGCCTGATCTCTTCCCACTGCCCCAAGGGTGTCCTGACCCTCCAGCTGCTCTGTCGCCCTTTGCCCTGTTGCAACTTTGAGTAGAAATTACAATGGCAAGGTGAAAGGTCTGTGGAAACCACTGTATTGTTTTGTGTTAATTTAAATGGATTAAGGTATTTTTCAGAGGAAAAGGATTTGTCTGTCAACTTCCCAGTCCATTATGCTTTTGAGCCTGCAATATTTGTGTCTGCCTTAGGAACAAATTACAGTGAAATGATGAATGAAAGTCAAAGCGTTGGATTATACAGCCCGGGAGAACCAACCTGCCTGGGTCCAGGGCTGCTCACAAGCTGCATGTGGTCTGAGGAAAGCCTGAAGCAGGGTGCCATAGTCTGCACTTGCAGTAAGAATGTAAGACTAAAAGGAGTAAGAGCAAACCAGTAAGAAGTTCACCAGTCTGGCATAGAAGTTTAATTTCATAAAGAGTAGCCTTCGACATTTAGACATGAATTCACCACTAGCAGACAGCAAGTTGAGACCCTGACCACTTGAAATTGTGGGGCATTAAAAGATAGGGGTTGATTCCACTGGGAGGTAGGAGAAGTCAAAACCTTGTGGGCAGGAGCATCTAGTAAGAGTTCATAGTAAAATGTGGGAAAGCCTACAGTAGCTAGTAAACATTGTAAGATGTAAGGTTTGTGAATGATAAGAGGATTAAAACATTGCTCTGCCATTAAATATTGTGCACCTCCCATCCTCCTCCTCCAGATGAAAGTCCCTCTTTAAGCCGAGACATTTTGATAGTTACTAGTTGAACAATAAGAGGAACATGCTGTCAAACGTTAATTCTAATTTAAGATGTTTGTTATATTAAGCGATTATCTCTTTAGGTGTATGCCCCCAAATGAATATCCATAGAGAATCTTTTATACATAATTCTTTCAGAAAATGATAACGATAAAGTAACTTGTTAAGGAAGAGAAGACAAGGATTCATCCCTGTGGTGATGTCTTGTTTATTCTGAAGCATATAAACAAATGGATAATTCCTTGTCTAGAATACAAAAGCTACATACAGATTTGACCAGGTTTTTCTTTCCTTCTGATTTTTGCTAAGCCTATATAAAAAGTGTGCCATTTTTCCCCTTTTATCTAGAGAAATTATTGCAATATCATAGTTAAAGCTGTACGTAATCTGATCATTAACTGGGGATTCCACAGACTTGATTTTTTTAATTTTTTTTTTTAATTCTAAATTTTCTTTCATATTCTTCTGTGCAAAGTGGAATGCTGTGCTGGGATTGATCTGTCTCTGTAAACTAGTGCATCCTCTACAATACATCTACTTTCTTTGAATCCTCTTTTGTGAGAATAGCTTGGGTGAAATGTTGAAGGGAAACCATACAATTTTCAGACACATGTGGCCTGTATGAATGCAATGTGTTTTCTTGGGGTGAACACCCAGGTGGTAGGGTAGCATTATTATCACTCAATATCCATTCTACCAGTTCTCTCAACATTGATCTAGTACTACTTCAATATCTTTTGCCAATTCTGTCTGTCAGAGACACCTCCTTTCTGATATGGAAGAGTTGTCAAAGGACTCGTGTATGATTTCTATCCACAAGATCCTGTGATGCGTCATTGTTCCATTTCATTTTCTTTAAGTAACTGGGAAGATGAAGATCTTAAGATTGAGATCAAGCTACTTTTTCCATAAAAGTATGTCAGATGTATGTGCTTCATTAGAAACTCTGATTTTCTAGAACTGAAGACACAAAATCCCAGAATACAACATTAGCTACACCACTGTAAATTAGAATCTCTCATATTCTCAGCATTCTCCAGGTATACATTAAGATGAGAGCGTAGTCAGTAGATTTCAATTTCAAATCTTCGGTGTGGTGACAAATTAATTGCAATTAGCTAAGCTCTGCTTACCTGTCAAGCTTCCAGTATAGCTCCACAGTTTTCATCCTGTCTGCTAACATATCTGCTGACACAACATGTTGTTGTCTAGACTCAGTGAACAGCTATAATAAGAATAACATGTTAATTAATATTATTAGAAAAAAAAAAGAAGAAGGGATGTATTTGCTGCCTCAAATGAATATAATTTAAAGGGAGTAAGAGGGTGAAGCTATCATCAAACCCAAATGAAAACGTGATCACAACAGTTGTGTATTTTGATAACTGTAGTTAACAGAATCCATAAAGCTAAACTTGGCAGGTGAATGTGGTCTGTTTAAATAGTACAGTAATGTAATAGTCTAAATGTACAGTTGATGTGAATGTAAGATTTTCAGAAATTTTATGATCAGAAAATGTGTTTTGCCCATGTTACTAGTTGCACAATATGATTTTAAAGTGCTTCTAGTCTGGTGCAATAACATTAGTCCTTTGTGTAGCACAGTGTCCTACAGTGTGCGTAATGACAGTGTAGTTATCATAGCTGTTAACAAATGGGGCTTAATGGTTGCCTCAGTCTTTATGACTCAGGCGAGACCCTTTAAAAATTGTACTGTAAACTCATTAGGTGCAATTTGAATTGGAAGTTCTAGAAATAGATGTTAGCTGATAGACTTTGTTGATGGTCATAGAGAGCAAAACAATTAATCCCTAGTTTATTTATCCTGGTAGGTTTGTTTCATGTTTGTTGATACTTCACTTGTTCTTGTTTCTTTCTCTGAAGACTTGCTAGTGCTTTTTTTTTTTTTGTATTGTTAAAGGAAAGCAGAAAAAAATATGTTTTGTTTGTATTAATTCAGATTTGAGGAACTTGAGCCACCTGGTTTTCAGTTCTGCTTACTGACAGCCCTCAACTGTCCTGGTAAGCTGTGCTTTTTCAGGGATGTGAGGCACACTGGTATAAACAGCTGTCCCTAGTGAAAAATTGAAGTGTTAGATCAGTGTTGATGTAATTTTAAATTTTTTTTTTCCTTGTATGCTAGTAAATAGTGGCTGAAGTTCATGTGAACAAGGATGTTTAGAACAATATGTTTTGGCTGCTTGACTCTCAACATGACACAATGTGTAATTCACATCAACCTTCTGCAGAAATTTCTGGATCACATACCAAATGCAGCGCTGGCCTCATAGCACAGAGATCCTGATTGAAGTCCAGCTCAGTTCCATACAGACTTATTTTTTCCAGGGTAGAGCTCTTTCCAAGAGCACAGAGTACAAGTAAGTAGTTAGAAGATGTTTGGCTCATCAGCTGTTAAGTCTCGTGATTAGAAAAATAGTTCCCTTCCAGCATTTGCCGTTCTTCTGAATGGAGGCGCTCGGCAGAATCACACAGCTTTGGTAACAACCGAAAGTATCCCCTGGCCAAAGTCATTCAAATGTCTTTTGTAAAGCATGCAGAGTATTGCCTGGATGAGCTGGGGGCAAACACATGAGCCAAGAAGTGGGTGTGAGCCACTAATTAGGGAAAACAAAATCAAACTTGGATCTGGAGCACTGTGTGGGTTGGAGCCAGAAATGTCTCCTGCTCCAGCTGTGATTTATGACACTTCCTCAAATATGAAACATCTGGGAAGAGAGGTCGGTAAAATCCCCTGGAGAAAGAGCATGGAACAGGTTGGCAGAGGAAGGCAAGGTATGTGAAAGCTGCCAAAATCTTGTGTAAGTCTTTTTAGTATTAAAAAAAGCAAACAAATAAATAAAAGTTGCTTCCTCCCTCCTTAGCAAACACAGTATAATGCTCCTGATGGATAAGGTCATTATATTATTTTTCCCCGATAATGAGGTCTCATCTGGGTTAATCCTATGGCAAAGTAACCCACTTAATTAGAGCCCTAACTCCTGCCTGATCTGTTATGTCATTATTTCTGCACACCCATTTTTTTACCACATAGTACATTTTATTTGGTATAGTGAGCCATTCTGTTATGATACTTGCTGATACGGAACATATGATATTGTGACTAGTCCACGTTTTCTGTCATATTTCTCTAGCATAACCTTGCAAGTGGTATGAAAGGCTTTTACACCTGTCAGAAAGGCTTACTTAACTCATATGTTAGAGCTACTGCAAAACTGGCTTGCTGAAATGAGCTGCAAATTCAAAGCAGCATATTGAATTTTGTAATTTATTTGTTCACAGCACAGGTCAATTAATTTATTTCACAGTGATGTAATATTTAATATTTGGAAGAAATAGATAAAGCATGGCTGAGAAGCTCTTCTCTGTTCGGCTGAGAAGCTCTTCTCTGTTCAGCTGAGCAAAACAGCAAATGTTTCTCCTGTTTGCAGCAAATACAATGCATGTCATATGAATAATACTACCCAGTGAATAATACGCATGTTTGCTGAAATGGTTTGGACTGCATTGTTTTTCCAGTCAATGGAAGATTCCTTAACATTTCTTATGAAAAAGCACAGTACAATTAAACAAACAAATAACTCTTTCCCAGACAGGAAAAATAAATAATTTTTCTGTGCCTCCCAAGCTTAAATTGTCACACATATTTTATCCATAGCTCTTTGAGACATAAAATACATCTCCCTTTTTGGTTTCTATGAGGCTTTGCAATGTGGGGGCCAAGCTTAGTGTGAGCCTTTCCTCTACCTGATAGTGCAAACAATCAACGATTACTATGACATCTTACTTTTTTAATCATCTTCTGAAACACTACTTGAAGAGGTAGCATTATGTGCTTAGTTGAGTTTATTTGATTTCCTCAAGCTGCATCTTTGCCAAACCCAAATATTAAAAAAAACACCTACTCAGCAACAAATCACAAATTATTAGGAAAACAAACTCTTGAGTTTGACTTATAGATAGGTCACCAATACCAAGAAATCTCAGGTGAAAGGGCTGCCAACAGTAGAAATCCAGTATTTTTTTAATGGCAAAAAAACCCCAACCAGAAATGCTTGGCAGCTGCTGGTATATTCTACAATAATAGAATAAGGACAGTAAATGTATATAAAGTGGAATATATCCTGTAACCTCAAATAGTAGCTTGCTCTTGTACACATGTTTACACCCCTGGCTTGGTCTTGGTGCGTTCTCTTTATCAGATATATTATCCCTTCCTGAAGAAAGGCCAGTGAAAAGATTCCCTCATGTGTTCTTCAGGTGCCTGGTGGTGCTGCTGCCAAGATAGATGGTAAACTGAGGAACCTGATCTATTGGAAGGTGTCCCTGCCTACGGTGGGGGTAGGTTGGGTTGGAAATAGATTATCATTAAAGTCCCTTCCAACCTAAACCATTCCATGATTCCTGTGCTTCACAGCTTGCCGATGGGCCTTTTTGACTATCCCTTCTAACATTCTGTGCTGCTTTGAGGTGGAGCAGACACAACTTTCTGTTCAGCAAGACAGGCTTTTGCTGATACTTGGTGCTGTGGCAACCACGGCCAGCTGACCTGCTTGCTTACCCCATGGAGGGAGGAGTGGACAGGTCAGGTGACCCAAACTGACCAGTAGGGCATTCCATCTGCTGTGCTCGTGTTGAGGAATCTGAGGGGTCAGGTTGGCTCTTCTCCGACGAGAAGGGCGGTGTTGGTGTGTCTACCTTTGAGACCAATCTGTGTGCTCCTGGAGGTAGATTGGAGTCCACTTCACATTCCATCCAGTACCTGCCAGTGACATCTCCTTGTGAGCTTGCATATTATATATGCAATATATATATATGTATATATTTTTATAGATATATTTATATAAATTGTATCTTTTTCCTTTTTATTTTATTATTAATATTTCATTAAAGTAGTTTGGCTTTTTCTAAACTCATAACTCTCTTTCTGTCTTTTCTTCTTCTTCCTTGGAGCGAGAGGTGAGGCAGTGACAAGACAAGTATCTGTTGTCTTGTCATTGGCCAACCTGGCCCCAACTATGACACATTAATGCCAGTGCCAACATACGTGAATTCTGTCATGTTTTCTGCTTCTCTATTTTCCAGATTAATTTGTGATTTTTGTTGATTTAAAATTAACAGTATTTTTTTTGTGTTATCATTGCTGTGTCTGACGTTCTGAGGTGTGTGACAGTTGAACTGTGGCTTCCCTACTTTGGCATTGAATGCCAAACCTTAGTTTCCTGCTAGAGGGCTTAGACAATGTTTACATAGTACCATTTATCCATTCCTCGTATCAACAACTGTGACAGTGTCCTGCAGAAGACAAACAACATATTTTGCTTCTATGTGTTTATTACATCGCTTCACTTTGATGGCTCACATTAAGGCTTGCCATTATGTGTAATAGCAACCCAAGGCATATAAAGATGGAGAGTTGCTGCAAGTACCCAAAGTTAACAGCAGCCTGGAACGAAATGGCTGTGACATGGCTGTGTATGTTACCCATGGCAAAGTTCTGGGAACCCACATGTTTTGGGGGAGCGGCCAACAAGGTGTTGGGATGAGCAAGAGGGTAGCTGCTATAGCGGATGGGAGAAGTGTAACGGGACTCTTTCCTCATTGTCTTTCAAGACACTAAAAACAACAAAGTTTTCCTGTGGGGTTCCTGCTGTTCTCCTCCTGTTGCAAGAGCAACCCAGCCATGGCCCCTCACATCTGTGACAACAAAGGTCTGTTTTGCTCCTGATCAACCTTCAGATGCCTATGTTAGTGTTTATGTGAGCAGTGATGGAGGTTGTCAGATGCTATCAAAAACTGATTAAGTTAATGAGCTTGTTTCCCCACTTGATGTGCTTCTCAGTAACTGTTCTGAAGGTGAAAATCTGTTAGGCACATGATCTTCTGGACTCTGAAATCCAGTCTGCTTTTCCCTTAGATATGTTAATGTAGGTAATCTATTTTGCCGGTCACCAATAATCAGAGTAATTTAGATCACCTTTTATTTACACACTATGTTTTCCTGCCTTTTTCTTTGAGGACATATTTTTGAGAAATTAACATTTGGTTTGATTTTTTCTCTTTTTTGTGCTGTCCTTGCTTGTGCAGGCTTTCAGATGAACCTCCCTGAAAACTATTTGCACTGTAGCTGATGCATTGTCTTTCATTTGTCGGATTGACACACTACAATTTTGTTTATAGTGACTTCCTGAGATCTGAACTAAGCCTAAAAACACTGAAGCCTGCTTTTCAGTTCAGTTTAGATTTCTCTAGTGTTGGATCCTCCAACTTCCTGCCATTGCCTTTCCTAACACTGTGAGAACCTCAGATTTTCGTGAGCTTGATTTTACTAATCAGCAATTAGATTGCTTGTAACATTAGTTCCTTTGATAGCCTTGGGAGGTGGTCTAATATATAGATATATTTCAAGACATATGGTGGGTAGAGATGTGGAGAAATAGTGCTCTGCTGATCAACTTTGCCTTCTATTGAATACGAAGTGATTGCCAGTGTCTGACTTGCCTGTTCTGACTTGCCTCTATTCAGTTGTCAAGGTTCCCAACACTATGCTGATGTTCCCCATTCTAATTTAAGGGAATTCGCCAATAAAAAATTGTAGAATTAATCTTTGATCTCATCATCTTGGTATCTTTTAGTTAGTAATGTTATATAATTGCAATTTTCATGTAATTTGAAACCTACATTGGAGCGATGAGCTGCTAATAAGTTCCTACAAGATGAGAAATCTTCTTTTAGAAGTCCTAATTAATGATGCTTCCTGTGAGTGGTAACCATCGTGTGTCTTCAAGTAAATTGCATTTATATTTTCATTTTTCAATGGCTTTCTGTCTGCTTTTCATTATTAACTATTTTTCCAGGAAGAGTCCAGAATGAGATACTGTTCGTTGACTCTTTTCATAACATTTTTTGGTTTTTGCTGATGCAGCCATGGTCCAAATGTTCCCAAAATCTCTTTGAGAAGTTGTTGTACATCATCAGAGATTTTGTTACTTTTCAGCTTTCAACAAGACTTTGTCATTGCCAGCATATAGTCTGTTACTTTGGTATGTTCTGTGCCACACATATATCTTTCTGTGTCACTGGTTAGCATGACTTTTCTTAGACTTCCAGAAAGGTCCTTTTTAATTGGAGTCTACTCCTTAGCCCTGTGTAATTCAGATGTCATGAATAGGAGTAAAAGCCTAGTAGAGTCTTACAATCTTTCCACAACATTAAGGCACAAACCCCAATGAAGAGATTTATTTAAATGAAATGTATGTGTGTGTGTGTATGTAATTATATATATGTATATTCTTAGCTAAAATAAACTCTAAGCAAATGTGGTGTTTAGAAATGGTTAAATCAAGATAATTTTTGGCCATGAAAACTCTAATATATCTATATTTTGGCGGTAAAATCCTTTTCATTTTCTTATCTTGAAGAGTTTGTTTTGTTTTTTTTTTATTGGGAGTCTAATTAACCAAAGCACCTAAATGCTGGTTTTACTCTAAGCATGTGCTTAAGGGCTTCTGCTTTAGGGAATCCTGGCTTCATGGAAAAAAGCTGATCAGACAGTATTTTGAGCCACAAGGAGCTTTCTGTGAAAGAAGCTGACAACAGCTCCTTAACCAGTTGAAGACTGGAAGCGCAAGCCTGCATAATCAGCAATGGTCTTGCTTTTATTACAATGAAACTGCTGCCAATAAGTGAAACTAGATATTCAATCTGCCAGCTGGCATCTTCCCTTCCCCTCTGAATTTTGATTATTTTTACAACAATAACAATAAAACTTTGTGTTACTGTAGTGCTTTGTATCTTAGGAGCTTGCAGTGCTTTACAAATGCACGATAACTGATTAATTGGATTAGTCTGATTACCAAAAGGTAAACATAAATGTATTATTCCCATTTTACAGAAGAAGAAATTGAAGCAGCAAGAGGTTAAGTTATAGGAAGCAGACTGTTTAGCACTGGTGAAGGGAAAAAAAAGAATAACCTCAACTGATAAATAGAAAGGGAGATAAAATAAGGTAACGTTCCCTCTGGTGATCTAGGACAATCCCTGAGAACTGACTTGTTTATTTCACCTTTGGGTTTGTGACCCTGTGGGCTGGACAAGCTAGTCCATCCTTTTTAAGAGGAAAGAGTAATTCCTTCAAAAGGGAAGCTGAGGTAGAATTGCCTTAGAAATTTTTAGAATTGCTGTGTTTGCCAGCAAGATGGATGTAGCTGGTAAATTTATGACCTGAGTTGAGCCAAAAGAAGGAGAAAAAAAAGTTATGTGAGGAGTGAAAATATTTGCATGGTGCTTGCTGTGTTAACCTAGGCTTGCACTGGCCAGTTTTCCTGGGCCCTGCAGTGCTATTGCTTCCAGCAGTCAGACTGGCTTGTTTGGAGCTCTTTCAGGGATCTCTGCACATTTCTACCCTGTGACATGTAAATACACTGTTGGGCTTGATGGTACTGAGAGCACTAGTGACCTCCAGCAGCAAAACAGCAAACCTGGTGCTGATTTCCCTGTGTCTGTAATGCAGTCAGCTGTTATTGATCCCCTGCTAGGAAACAGGCTCTGCACATGTGAAGTTACTGTCATTGTCCTCTTCTCAATTTACTGCCCTTGCCTGGCTCAGTGAGATTTGGAAATTTATGTATTGGGTATGACGAAGCTTATTGTATTTTAGATTAAAAATTGTGTCCTTGAAAGGGTACAGCCTGGGGAAGTAACAATGAATGTGGGCTTAAATTACTTGAGTTAAGAAGAGATTAAAGAAAACACTTTGATCTTTCATGGTAATGATGAGCTTCAGCAGATGTACCTGAAGTCTGTAATTCTTTCTTCCACTGACTCTCAATTAAGTAAAAAACCAACAAAATCTACAACACTTGATTTCTACATTTTCATTTCAAAGACAATCTCATTGAGAGTGAGTGAAATGCTCATTAAATTGAGCCAGCTTGGTAGATACAGTTGTTTCCAGTAGCTAGCTAATATGTTGGTCATCAGCCATGATCAGAGAATGAATGCATCTCCATCTATGGAGTGAATTATTTGTTCCTTGATATGTCTGTTTCAATCTACACTTGGATTTGTGTTACAGTATATATGTATCATGCACATTTGAGAGGGCGCTTCAGGATTTAGTAGGGTGTTGCATATGGGGTGAGTGGGGGTGTGTTGTCCATATGGTAAACTACACCAACTGGAAATTTGACCTTCTATTTTTATTTACAAGTTATTACTCATACATATAATAATGTGCATGCTTGTATGTTCCACCTACTTTGTAAGGGAAAAAAATGCTAAAGAAGAAAGGATTAATTGGGTTTAATTCTTTCAGTTTCTTAAAATATACATAATACCGCATTGCTTTAAAAGGATGTGAGGGAGCAGAAGAATTTGAGGCAAAAAAGTTAATGCTTTCCAGCTAATACTCGCTTTTCATTGTATCGGCTCGCTGCATGACCCAGCTGCAATGAGTGGAATCAAGCAAGAGCCATTCGCCTGAGCCTTTCCTATGTGCTAACAGGAAGTAGTGGTGACAATCATACCCTTCATCACAACTGGGAGGGAACAGAGAGGGGAGGGGAAGAAAGACCAAGAGCAAATGAGAACAATATTTGGCCCAAATTAGTTTTCCTGATCAAACACATTTTTGTTCCAAAGGCCCCTGGCTCACAATGAAAATGAGCTAATCCCTATTAGCAAGTCTTTATGGATTTTGACTGGGAAGTGTTTGGTGTTGAATGAGCAAGCTTTGAGAGAAGCTTTTGTCCATGTTGTGTTCTCATTAGCAGTGTTCTCATTAGCAAAGCCTTGTGATAAAAATGGGTGCATTGCCCTAGATTTTATTTATTAGAACTAAAATCCAATGTGCAAGTATACCTGATTTTTTTTTTTGCTTATCCACCTATGCCTTACATGAGTCCTTCACTGCCCTGTCCTTTCCTCTGTGTACAATCCCAGTGTGAGAGTCTGGCCTTTCTTTCCCTTTCTTTCTTCTCCCTTTGGCACATGCCACAAGCTGGCTTTTGCCCCATACTGTAAGCATGATAAAGGCTGAATAGTGACACTTGCAGAGGGAAATGTTCATATCCTGCCCAGTTTTAACAATGAACACAAAACCGTGAGTTTAAAAGCTGGTTTCTCTAGACTGTATATGTGACCTGCAGAGAGAAGCTCCTTCAGAAGGTGGTTCAGAAAATGAATCTAGCTGTCATGCTCTGAAATGTCTTATGTAGGAGCTGCTCTCCATTTCCACTGACCATGAGGAACCTGGGGTTCCCATCCTCCTAAATTTGTCAGTGTTACCTGAAGCTGAGCAGAACTGAAATTTGGGGGCTGAGCTATCTTTGATTGTGCTCTGGTGAAAACGTTTTCTCCTGTAGCAACTATTTTTTGACAAGCAAAATACTAATTTTCTAATACATGTTATTGGATAAGAAAATACTATTTTAGGTATGTTCAAAAACTTTCCAAGGCCCCTTGGAAATTGGGATGGGATATGCCCCATTGGGCAATATCCCAATTTTGGATAAAATCAGAAAGTACAGAAACATATTGGACAATAAAAATAATGGATATAGTAAACTAACTTTTTTTTTTTATCTGAATAGAACTTTAATATCAAGCAAAGATTTGGGTTAGTTTTCACTTTAGGTCTTCCCTAGTTTCACTGAAGTTCGATGAATTTTTTTAGGGTTGGAAGGGACCATAGAGATCATCTAGTCCAACTCCCCTGCTGGAGCAGAACATAGCCAGAGCATGTTACTCAGGACTGCATCCAGGCGGGTCTTGAAAATCTCCAAAGAAGGGGACTCCAGGACCTCCCTGGGTAGCCTGTTCCAGTGCTCTGTCACCCCCACTGTGAAGTATTTTTTTCTCATATTTCAGTGGAACTCCTATGTTCTAACTTATGCCTATTACCCCTCGTCCTCTCACTGGCAACCTCTGAAAAAAGTCTGGCTCCCTCCTCCTTCAAACTACCCTTTAGGTACTTATAGGCATTCATAAGGTCTCCCCTCAGCCTTCTCTTCTCCAGACTAAAGNNTTGAATCATCTTCATTGCCCTTCGCTGGACTCTCTCCAGTAGCTCCTTTTTCTTCTTGAACTGGGGAGCCCAGAACTGGATGCAGTATTCCAGTTGTGGCCTCACCAGTGCAGAGTAGAGGGGGAGAATGACTTCCCTCGACCTACTAGCCATGCTTTTCCCTATGCAGCCCAGGATTCTGTTGGCCTTCCTGGCCACAAGAGCACCCTGCTTGCCCATTGTCATTTTGCTGTCTACCAGAAGCCCCAGATCTTTCTCTTCGGAACTTGTCACCAGCCACTTGCCTAATCGATTCCTTTGTTGCACTACTATTTCAAAACAGACCTTTTTGCTTATTTTTCAACTTTTTTCAAAGCCTTCATATTCTGTACTAGGCTTCTAAGACATCTGTTGCCTCTACTTTTCCTTTTTCAACTTTGGAAACTCCTTTGGGTTGGTTGGGGTTTTTTTGTGAGAGCTACTGTTTCCATCTTAATAGCTGAAATTAGCAGACAAGGGAAATTGGGGCTGGACGGGCTAGGAAAACAGGCTAGGAAAGAAGAGATGGAAAAAAAAAAGACAGAAATACATAAAATGCAGTAAAGGAAAGATTTGTTTGAAGCATAGCAGGAAGTACAGAAAAAACAGTAAGTGTGGGGAGAAAAAGCAAGCAAACAGAAAAGGAAAAGGATTGCTTTGCCAGAGCATGAGGTCTTCACTCTCTCCTTGCCTCTGTTTTTGCTGGAAGCATGCAGGGTTTTATGGAAACATCTTCCCTGTTATCATCCCTGGGTCGAATGATTCCTTTGAAATGACTTATATGAGTGGAAAAGTCATTAATCAAGAAATCTTCCTAGTCTATGTCTGAGTTTTTCTCTTTTTAAGTCACCTTAGAGCAGCAGGGAGAGGAGGAGCTGTAAAGTGAAGAAAAGGAGTGGTCATCTCAGAGCTGGAAAGAAAATGGACAACGTTGTCTGGAAAAAAAAAAGAAACAAAAATAACAGTCTACCACAGAGCTTCCTAATTCTAATATAGCTCTAAAAACCAGGATAATATTTTTGTGTGTGATTTGCTAGAGGAAGCAGAGGAAGGTCAGGTTTTTTTTTTAAAAAAAAGGTAGCAACTTTATAAAATAAAGTAGAATATAATAATATATATATAAAAATCAAATGAAAACTTAGATGAAACACACAGTTTTATTTGTGCTTGCTTGGATGGTATGATGGCCAGGAATTGTTTGTTTCAAGGGTGCATGCTTCACCTCTTTGTTCCACTGTGGGAACAAGTCTCTTACGCTGTTTGTGTCTCAAGAGCCATGCCAGAAGTCTGCAGGTTTTGTCTTCCTGCGCGGAATCATTTTGCTTGGCCATGAACAAAAAGCTCTAGGGAGGCACTGTCTATTAAGGCTAATTCTGTTTCAGCCTTATCCAATGTTTTTTGTCTTTTGTGTGGGTCTCTTGTGCTGTGTAGTTTGGCTGTAGTTGTAATCCATGTGTCTCTGACTTATGAAATGTTGTGCTGGTTCAATTTCTTTCCAGTGGCCGTGTTCCATATGCTCTTTCTCAGCAGTTCCCAGTTTAAATGTATGCACTGATCTAGTGCACAGATACAAAATTTCATGCAGCAATCACAGTAAATACAGATTGCATCCAAGCATGGCTGGTTGGTACTGACTGTGAAGTGTAGCAGACAGGGACCGGGGATCTCAAAACCGGTTGAACAGGAACTGGGGTTTTCTTAAGCTCCTGAGCATCTACAGCACAGTGCTATACTGCCTAGATCTCTCTAAACTATCACCGAAGCTGGTGGCTTGGTGGTGCTCTGCTAGGTCCTTTTAGACTTGATAAGGAACAGGCTAAAATAAGGAACAGGCCTAAATAAGCTGGAAGGACCATACTGTTAATGCATTGCTCTGTGCCATGTAGGCATACTACCTTCTTCAGTGCTTGTGGGAAGGTTCCCAACGGATGCTGGTGTGATGAGCTGTGGATGTGCCGGTTGCATTTCAGGAGCAGAAAATCCCATTGACTTACAGTGGCACTTCTAGAAGTACTGCTCATTTATTGGAATGTTTCTGATACTCCCCCTCTACTTGGCTTATTTTGTGGTCTGTGTGGGTTGTGGCTGTTGCCACTGCTGCGGAATGGTGGTTTGTAATATGGGAAGTCCTGGAGATCCCAAAGAAAACCAAAGTACCGTGGTTTTGCATGCTCTCCACACATGTAGTAAAAACCAGGCCTTGCCTCAGGATCTTACTGCAGCAGGCATTTTTTTGTGATGTTCTGCAGAGGAACAGCATATATTGGGGGAATGATTTTGTTCAAATTCTTAAGAGGATATAGTGATGAAGAGCTTCAGTGCTACACGCTATATCTGGGATGATATCCAAAAAGACCAGATGTTTAGTCTTCAGTGGCCTCATTTTAAGCTATTAAATGTGGAGTTTATTTTTTGGTTGGAAGCTAACTTTTTCTCAATTTTTTCTAGCGTATGCTGAAATGTTGACTTTCCTGAGGGAAGCTTTATTTTGTCGGTTAGCCTGTTAAACAAGTGTGATGCACTTGTGCCACATGTATGCATTAGCATTGGAATGACATGATTTTATCGGCATTTTTTTCTTGGAGGATCTTCATTTTCATTATCTGGGACAAAAAAGCCTTGATGCAATAAATGCAAATTTCCTCAGTAACAAAATACCTGATAAGGAGGTGAAGCAGGCATGTCAAGTTAGATGTAGTTGCAACGTTGACTAGGGGAGGGAATGGCTGCCTAGTTCTGTGGCCTGTCTCCCATCTTCTCATACCATAGAGGTCTTCCATCTGCCTCATCTGCTTGTTTCTAGATAAAGGCAAAGAAAGGCTACTTCTTTATCATGTGCAATGTTTGTCCCAGCCATCCAGGGAGAAAAAAAGATTAAAAAAAACCACAATAAAATGAGAGAACAGGATGGTATGATTTCTAGAAGGCTAGAAAGTTTCTTCTTTTCAATTGTCTTCTGTGTCTATTGCTGGAACCTCATATTGTCTTCCAGTGCAGGAGAGAGCGTCAGGGAAGGTGAGGCTCTTTGTGCCCTTTGACTAGATAGGAGTGTGCAAATCCCCATTTCCTTCAAAGGTTCCAAGCTGAGTGTGTGAGGGAATCTGCACTTCTGGGGAATGGCAACTGCCACCCTGAGTGGTAAGAACACAACTGTTTTTCCCTTTCCCAGCCAGGAGAAGTGAGCAGGTTCATGTGCTGTTCATGCCCACCCTTTAACAGTCATATAATACAATACCATACCATCTCTCTGTAATAGAAACACCCAGTATGGCATGTTCTGATGGCATTATACACAGAAATACATAGATATGTCATCTCCTGATTCATGTGCCACCTGTCTGTGTCACCGGATAGAAACTCTGGAAGAAGGAGTCCCAGGTCTGCCCAGGAAATCCAAAATAGTGACTAGGAAGGTGTAACGGTAGAGTAGCAAGCTCTGCGTAATGGAAATGAGATGGGTTGCCTTTGGCAGACACCGTTTTCATTGTGGGCCCTGAGCAACTCTGTGTATTTCCCTTAATTTTTTCAGCCAACTGGTTCCTGTTCTTCCACCCCACATGCCTCATTGCTTCCATTGTCTGCTGGGGGTATGGGGAGTTGCTTTCCTTGGCATTTGGTCACAAAAATAGTTTTGAGAGCAACAGGCCAGGGACAAAGCAAGCAGCCTGCAAATTTTATACTACAATATTTATACTCTAAGAAAGCACAACTATTCATGCGGGATATTCGTCTGGCTAATTTGTGCTGTTGACAGGAAGCAGACATTGAGTCTCAAAACATTTACACATCTCTGCATTGACAACACCAACATGTAGTTGATGTCTGCATGAGAGATGAGCTGCAGTCCCTTTGACTAGTAGCTGTCTGGCCTGCAGTGGTGAACACAGGCCAAGTGATTGAGCAAGAACCTATGCACCCAAGGTTGTGAGATTCAGCACTGTTTCTTGAAAGACTAAAAAATAATTTTAGATTGCTGGTCCTTTATTTCTTTGATACAGTGTATCAGGATGCTTCTGGAGATTTAAAATGTCTTTTTATAGGCATTTTGGCTGCCTAGACAAAATACGTTTGCTGGGTTTCTGTGTCCTGGCAAAACTTCTCCCTGCTTTCTCTTTCATTTTGGTTTATTTGATGTATTAAGTTGACACAGAACTACTCTGCAAACAGACTCAGATCCTACAAAAGACTCGGGCATCTCTCAGTCATTTGCTGCATAATTTCATAGGAAGTCTGGTATTTTTAAAAATAAAATATACCTTGTAAATAAGATTATATTATTATATCTGAATTGTCCTCACTTTCATTTTAAAAAGAATATTTTTGCACATAAATTCTCCCTCCCATTTATTTTCTATTATTAAGCACTGAAATGCATACCTTTCTCTAGACTGACTTTATGGGGTGAAAGTTGTTCTCCGTTGTATATCTGGCCATTCCCTGGCAATATATGTCAATGAGTTTGCTCTTTAGTTAAATCTTTAAGGATCTCCAGAGACCCTAAACAAAATATTTCTATGTTAAGAAGGTGCCTGAACATTTAGGAATAGCTACTGAGGATAGTCACTACTGATGTAGCTCCTTGCTGGTATTATTACAGTTTGGATGCAGACTTGGACACGTCAGTCAGCCTGATTGGCAACACCTACCTGTCTCTTTTTAAGACATATACTAGATTTCCCATCTCACCTTAATGATATTGCTATCGAAACTCCCTCGATACCTGCTTGTTACACAAAGTTTGAAGTATTAGGCAATTACACAGAAGGGTAATTAGAGGATCCTGAAGACTGGATTGCGAGAAAAAGGGAGCAAATCCAATAGTGAAATCATCTATTTAGGAAGGAGGAAAAACTCTGCATGGTAAGTTGGAAGCTTACCTATAGTAAATAAAGTAAAAGGGTGACAGAAGTCTTAGATGATCTCATAAGTGTCCAAGGCAAAAATTGGCCCAGGTATGAAAGCAACAAATATGGTGCAAGGATGTATCGGGTGAGATCCTACCAGTAGGTAAAGGGTAATATTCGAGAAATTATGTCAGTCACCATGTGGTCATCTAATGTAGAGTTAAAGTCATCCACTTTCCGGAAGGACTCAGGATGCCTGTTCCAGTCCTGTATTTGTGCCTTCTCTCTCTACAAGCTGTGTGAAGGCTTGTTGTGGACATGAATTTCAGTGTGCAAGGAACTTCCTACATGTCAGCCTTTGTGCACAGGGAATTGTCCTGCTGCTCTTTTGACCTCCTGATGCCTCACAGTCATCATTCAGGCAGCTTCAGTGCAGCCTCCAGTTTGCATCCTCCATCATACCTTTGTATGCGTGATTGCCATGTATTGTACAAGCAGGTGATTTTGAATGCAAAAGGACAGTTATAACACTAAATATCTACCTTAAATCACAGAAAGAAAGGTATGAAGGTGTTTGCTTAAGATTGAAATATTATATTATTCACTCAATTCTATTTCATATATATTGAGGTATGTGCTTTGTCATGGTAGGAAAACTTCTACAGGTTCGGAAATCTAGATGGGATTAAAAGCCATAATTTCAGGCACTTTATCTGCATCTTCCACTTAACCTAGATTGTATAACTATCTTGAATCTGAAAAATGGATTTGAGATCTTGAAAATAGATTTTCTGATGTGAGTTATGTGATTTCTTCTCCATTCTTTTTTTCTTTTTTTCTTCTTTTTTTTTTTTTTCTTTCTCAGCCTGGAAAACTAAAGGCCATTTCTGGGGTACCATATTAATAGCATTTTTGAATTTCAGGTTACAGATATACATGGTAGTTACATGAGGAGAGACTCAGAAGGTGTAACAAGTATTTAACCACAAAAGAAACAGAACAGTGTTGGGCAATATAGCTATAACGTTATAGGGTTACTTAAATTCTAATTGTTGGAAAGACTGTGTAAGAGCAAAATCATTGGACACTGAATCTACATGGAATCTTTAACATGGGTTTTGTTCTGACCTGTGTTGTGGTGTATCCTGCTCTGTGCTGCCCATCCCTGCTGTGCTTCTACTCTGTAGCTCAGGTCTACTGTTAGTTGTGACCACCAGCTGTTTTTTGAAAGCATACTACCCTCTTGCTCAAAAGATCATTAGTATTTTACCATTATGGTGATGGTGGTATCAGGATCCTTTTCTTAGTATCAGAATAATGAAATATTCATACGGAATTGCTCATCTCTGCCTAAAGTTCCAAGACATCATGAGTGTTGATGGGTTGGAATAGGAGCTCTTTGTATGTTATCCAAAATGTTTGGATAGCAAAGGTTGACATGCCAAAATTTGCCACTGACATGAAAAAAAAAAATTCACTTCTTGGGAAAGTGTTATCACTGCTGCCTTTTAGAAACTGTAGTTGTTTTCTGAATTACAAGTGGTTTGCATAAAGAACATAAATTGCTGTGCTCTTTATCACTGCTTACTGTGTGACAAATATACAGTCCAATTTTTCAAGTGTGGTGTCTTGAAAATGAATGTGTATTTGAAATGAAAACCATTTCAGTACTTGAACATCTTCCCTCTGGAACAATCTGGATAATAACATGTTCATCACCTTGGGTTATTTTAATATTTCCTGAAGCCTGCACAAGATGCTTTCTATTTTCTTGTCAAAACACACTGAAATGAAAATTATTTTTAATAAAGTATAGTAATCACAGTGTGATCACCAAGTGCATCTTCTCTTGTCAGATTGTTTCTTCCTACTCGTGAGTATTTGCAGTTACTTAATGTTATGATTGCTGAGCAATCCAGTATTGGGAGGAAGAGAATGGAATATTTTGTTTCTGACAAAGAGCACTGGGTGATACAGAACATCATCCTTTGCCTCCTAGAATAGCATCATTGTTTAAACCAAATGCTGGAAGAGTTGACCTAGGTAGGATTTAATTATTTTTTTTTTCCCTCAGTATTTCATTGCTGTCCTCCATACGTACCTGTGCTGAAAGGAGAGCTCCCACTGATACTCTGTTTTTTCCATGCCTGTCCCTAAATGCCTGCTGGAATGCCATGCCAAATAGCATGCCTGAAAGTTGCTTAGCATGACAATATTAATATTGGTTTCTAACTAGTTCATGGGAGCACTGGAGTTAGTCTTGTTTTAGTGATACATTCTTTTGGTGAGCAGCTGGTGGATAAATTGCTTGGCTTCTGGTAAACTAAGGTCCAGTATTTAGAAGAGAAAATTGCTTGTCTGCTCACTCTCTGGAGCTTAATGGCTGAATGATGTTCTTTTCTAAGTCATTTCTGCACACCAGGTTTTTTACTCAAGTCACTCAGCTCTAAAATACGTGATGGACAAATCTCAAGAGATTTGGTTTCATATCTTACCCAAACATTATCCAAGCTAAGTAAAGCTCTGGAGTCTGCATAACTGAGCATGAAACCTCAGAAGAGCAGACTTTCTCATGAGAGTGTCAGTGTTTCCTGCTGGCTGGAAATACCAAGAAAATAGTCTGTCTTGTGGTATTTTGGAATTTCAGCATTTAGACATTGCTGTAATCAAAGAAGGAAATGAATATGAAAAATAATTGTTTAAAAAGTGAACTCTTTGCAGTTTTGGGTGTGAGGTTCCTTTCTCATTTTTCATTGAAGGTATTAATTAATACCAGAGCTCTGTATCTGAGAGTAGGAGATCTTAATCTGAAGCTGCAAATTCTGGCTATTTTGTTCTGGGTATTGCAAAATATTATCTCTTGTGACTCACCCTGCATTTCTTCAGTCAAGGGAAGAAACTGCTATTGTTTCATTCCCTCCCTTCTATTTAATATGTAACCAAGCACTGCTCTTGGAGTACTTGTTTTTTTGGGAGAACATTCTGCTTTCTTCAATCACTGCTTCAAGTGTGAAATTTAGCTCATCTGCAGAGACACAATGAATGTCTTATGCTAAACAAGTCTTGTAAAGATAATCTTAGTGATTACATTATATAACTCATACACCAATAAAAAATATTATGGTACTAAATAATTGTACTATGAAATCCTATGTTGGTTTGTATGGAAATTGTAGGCGTGAGCTATCCATGTATTTAAAAATAGAGTTAATCTTCATTTTGTATTTTGACAGTGAATCAATGGGACTTGCAGAGGGAGTAACTTAAAGATGGAAAATCTTTATGGTGTTTATCTCTTGTCCTTCTGCCACTGCAAGGTTTACAATATGTTCTCTTCTTCATTCAGTCTATTTAGTAACTTGAGCAATGAGTTTTCCATCATTGGCTTTGTATGATTAATCCAAGTTCGTGCTGTCTGCAGAATATCAGGAAATATTTCTCAACTTCCCTCTTGGTTTATTTTCATCAGCAATTTTGTTCTTTGACAAGTCCTCGCAAAGTCTTACGTCTCAGTGTTTATGCTGGTCACATGCTGCAATTTAGTTGCCCACAGGTATTTACTCACATCTAGGTTCATTTTTACGGCCTCAAATGTTTGGTGTATTGTTAGGGTTAATCAAATACAGTTCTGCAATTTGCAATATCTGGATTTTTATAGCTATATTTGTGCTCCTTCCAGAATTTTCTTCAGTTTGCCAATCTTAATGGTTCTGAATTGCCAAGAATGTACTGTAAAAGGTGATGGAAGGTAGTCAAGTGCATTGTCATTTTCTCAATAGTTGTATATGCTAAATTTGTACAGTTCACCCTGCTCCCCCTTCTGTTGTTATTGCAACCTTATTTCACAAAGACGTTTTGTCAGTTCTGAGGTCTGCTTCTGTTCTTTCAGAGAGTGTGTTTTCAGAAGGATTACTTTCCAGAAGAATACACATACATATAGTTAGTTTTTATTAAATAAGCACTTCTTTTGCTTATCAGAAGCAATACCAGAATTTTATAAGTTTCTTTGTACTGTTACTTTTGCTTATTGGAGACTGCAAAAATGTTTCATTTCAATAACATTTGAAAATAGAAGAGAAAATAGAAGAAATACCTTCATGAGTTCCATACTTCAATTTTGCATGTAAATAATTATCATTAATTAGCTTTGCAACCAATAATAACTTGCATTCATACACATTCTGTTTAAATCAAAGTAATTGAATGTTCAAATTAAGAATGTGTTTCCAAACAGATGTCTAAAAATTGTTTGTTAGTTACCTATGGTGCTGTTTTCCCTGGTTCTGTTGTTATAAAGGGGATTGAAAGATAGCAAGAAGTAAAAGAAATCACTGCAGAAACATAATCAAAGTGACAGTTTTGTGCCTTATTTCCATATCAAGCTAAAGCAAAAAAAACCCCTCAGCTGTATATGCATACTTCACAATGTAGGTGTGTCTCTGGGGAGTGATTTGAAATGAAGGGACTATCTTTTCTTTCTTACATTTAAGACTCCATTTCCAATTATTTTTCTAACTATATATTAGCTACTTTAATTAAAAGGTGATGATTCACTGCTTTCTAGCCACCGGGAGCATTTTTATAAAGTAGGGGTTTAAAAATAGTAATAATGTAGACTATTTTACTATTACTTTGAGCATTTGGAGCTGTAGGAATATTTTAGCACAATTTGAGCAATGGAAGAAAAAGCTGTTTTTAGTAATTTTGTGTTCAAGGGTGTTTCAACCTCTGCTTGCTAACTCTAATTTTCCAAAGCTTATAAGACTTTAATTTGATTCTTTATCTAAGCATAAAACAATGCCTGAAAATTGCATAGTAAATTACTGAATAATCACTTTTTTGTGGGCTACCTTATTGTCAGAATGAATACTGCCTTTGAAGAGACACTCTAAATAAGTCCTGGGCAAAAGTTAACTTTATAACTTAAATTGACTTCAGTACTGGTGAAATCTAAGCGTTTTCATCTAAGGGTAAAGAAGAAATACTTCACGGATTATTGTATATTTCCTTAATTGTGTATGTATATTGGTGTTTATATAAAAACTTTGTGCTTATGTCTTCAAATGTATACAGATAGGTCTGCAGGTGAGATCATAAACTTAAAAAAAAAGAAGTTTGTGATAAATGTATTTTATTTTAAGGTGCTCCAATTTAACAAGTAGTTTTGACTGCTGCCTCTTTCCTAGGCTCATATTCCTCTCCTTATCACAGCCCCTTTTGGGAGTGATTTTAAATTTCCAAATTCTGAACAATGTTAACAAAACCACTAATGAAATAAAGCAATCATTGTCTTAAGACAATAGTATCCTTCTTTTTCTCCAAACAGCCTATACCTCTTGAAGACCCAACATGCACAATATGTTCAGTCTTGTCTGTTTTTGATTTCAGATCTGATATATTGAATTCTGGATGGCCAGAAATAAGGACTGGGAATTTCCATACGTTAAAATGTTGTAACCCAATGGGAAGCAGAGAGTTCCAAGTGGTCTGGAACATCAGACATCAGACCGAGAAAATTAATGTTAGGTAGACCAAAATTGTAATTACACGTAAGCAAATTTGGGTTTATCTTGAAAAACAAAAATCTCTACTATTATGTAATTTTGTGGAAAACAAACACAAATTTTGTTTCCAAAAAAAGCCATTGTCCCAAAGTCAAACACTCTAAGTTGGGAGAGTGGCAGAGCTGGAGTCACTTCAGGGAGGAATGTGGAGGAGTGAAGGCTGCATGGGACAGCTGTCAGTCAGCAACTGCCCTCTGTCAGGCTGAATATGTTCTTCTATCAATGGAAAGTTGTTAACTTGCAGAAATAAAACATTAACACTTTTGATGAAGTGGGTTTGTTGACTTTAGTGAAACTGGAAGAGCTCCCCAGTATGCTTGAGCTCTCTGTTGGCACACTTAGATACTTCTAAAAAAAACCCCACAAAACACAAGATTAATTACATGGGCACATTAGTTGAATTAATATACAGACTCCATGCCAATCTCCTAACTGGGTGTATCAGCTGTTACATCTCCTTTCTCTGTGTGTGTATGTGTTGTTGCAAAATCCAAAGCACTAAGCTGGCTTGAGTTCAAGTGATTTAAAGAGGCACCCAGTCAGAGATCAGATGTGATGTTTGGCCCTGAGAAACTGAGAGTTCATCAGCCCCAGCTTATCCTCCCTCATTCAGCACAGGTTCAGCTGCCTTTACGGAGCTCCAGCTCAGCTGCATGCCAAGGCGTTCCGCTCCTCACTTCTGTGAAAGCACACTTCTGCTCTTTGGTTTTTATTTTCTTTTCACCTGGGTCATCAGGAGAGTGCTGGGATGTGTGCAGAGCTGCGGCAGATTGCGTGGTTGCCCTTTCACACCACTTGGTGGTCATGGGGCTGTGAGTGAGCCAGTCCAGGGGGCAGGACCATCAGGAAGGAGGGAGAAGGAGGGAGCCGCTGTGAGGTCCTGGGGGCACTCGGTCATGGCAGGCCAGCAGGCCGAGTTCAGCGGCCGTGACAGCTCCCTTTCTGATGGTGTCAGCAACGACGTCTGCTGACGGAGACAGTCTTCCACACAAAAAAGCACTCTGGGTGTGCTGTCTGGAAGTACTAATAGGGGGAACGAACTTCCCGGGTACTCCAAAACCTCCATTCCCATTCAGTTCCAGTAACGAATGTCACTTTTAGCACCTGCAGAGGAGCTGCCTCAATTCTCCAAAAAGGCAGCCAGGTCATTGCTCCTGTCACTACAAGAGTGGAACTCCCTGCAGGTGGACTGTGAAGCCCAGGTGCACTGGTGTGAGCAGGTCTTTGCTGCGTGCCACCGCTCCAGCACTTGGCAATAATTGTGGGAACCACAAGTGCCAGGCAGTGCCTTAAATTATTTGGCATTACCCTTAAGTACCCAATCAGTCAGGGCAACTCAGATTTTGATGTCTAAGAGCTCTACACACCTGCAATTACTTAAATCCACAAAATTGTACCCATAGGTATTTGCAGGCACAAAATTGCTGGCATAAAATTAGAGGTCATTTCCTAAAATCTGTGCCTAAATTTTGATGATATAGTATATGAGGGGTTGTTATTTTGAAATGGATTTGTGGAAAGCAATTGAAAATCTCCAGGCATCCCATCTGTGTTTAAAGTAACAACAATAACAAAACTTTAAATTAGCATAGGAGATTTAAGACATTTCAGGAAAACATTGATTAAATCTGCCAATGAAATGAATGTGTTTGGCGAGTGACCTAATTAGTGTATACTTGGTTCTTTTTCACTGCACTGCTTACCACTAATTGCTGTTCTGCTGGTCTTCTCCTGACAAGTAAGAAAAAACAAGGATGAGGGATTTGTTGAGGAAATAGTGACATTCAGTTTTAATTCATTTGAACCTGCTGCCAAGCTTAATTATGGAACTGAGAAACTGAGACTGGGAAGCCTCCAGCCGTTTAAGTTATAGGAGACAGAGATGTTTAGTATGTTTGGGTAGCACTTATTGCAGCCAGCTATAAACTTGTGCTTGCTGATGCTTAGCTGTTTTCTTTCCCCCACAGGTACAGAAACACTGGTTTTATTCCTTAAATTTAATTATTTAGCTCTAATGGCATCAGGCCAAAACAAAAATTACAGGCATTTTATTTCTTAGAGGAAAGGTTTAACAATTAATCTGGATAGTCTTATCTTGGGATAATTTTGTGTGTGTGTTTGCCTATACAAATGGGTAGTATGTCATTCTCCAAGGAAAACTCAGCATTCTCCAATACTTGTAGCACTGGAGTGACGAAGTCACTCTCAGTGTAAGCACACTTGAGCTGAGGGGCTCATGTTATTGTTAAACTCAATTCCCATCTCTTGAAGCAGCAGGGAATAACGCAGCTTTCCCTGTTGCATTTGGAGCACTTAAAGGAAAAGGGCAGGATACTTTGTGAAAAAAAGGGGAAATAGTTCTGGTTTTGGTTTCCTGTGGCGGTGATGGATTCTTGTGAGCAGAGTCTGACTGTCCTGATTTAGA
The DNA here is from genome assembly GCA_004320125.1 of Scolopax mira. Classification (NCBI taxonomy): domain Eukaryota; kingdom Metazoa; phylum Chordata; class Aves; order Charadriiformes; family Scolopacidae; genus Scolopax; species Scolopax mira. The sequence continues at coordinate 77,179 of BJBW01008748.1, forward strand.
GTCCAAGTACATTTTTCATTATTTTCTGCCTAAAAAAAAATGGGGGGGAGTGGAATAAAAATAACCCGTTGACCAGGATGTTTATGAGGGCAGTCCACACACAAAAAATAAAGAGGGGAAAAAAACAATTTTGGAATTTGAGCCTAGCAAAGGGTAGGGCTGGTGGGACTTGCACTTGTTTTTAACAAGATGAAAAAGAAATGTAGACATTTTTTTAGAGCAGCAGCATCCTATTGGCAGATCCTGATCTGAATCTCTCCCAGGGGATGTTTCCAGCCAGCCGTCTGCCTTTTCCCAGGAGGAGCCAGGGAATAGTTATCTAAGCAGGGATGGGTGACTGGGCAGCCAAAGACACCCGTGCTGTACCTGCCAGGGGCAGCCCCAGCAGTCTGGCTCTGCCAGCCTGAGCTCACTCTGGCCACAGCCTGGGCAGGAGGGAAGGGCTGTCAGAACAGGGAGTTTGGGGATTTATTGATGCTAAGAGAGAGCTGGATGGGATGTCCCAGGACCCTTCTTTAGCTTCTATGGGGACTAAACTTGGTCTACCCTGGAAAGTGTACAAACCAAACCAAAACAAATAACCTCCCCTCACCCCCACCTCCAAAATACAAACAAAAAAAAGCAGGGCTACTTTGCTAGTGCTCCATACCCAAAAAATGAAGTGAGATTATAAACAAATGAAATATGTTAGTGTTGGTCACCAACATAGGCTATAAACATCTACATGGAAGAACATAAACTGTGCAAAAAGGCAGCGTGCCTGGTTTTCTGTTATATAGCACTGCAGGGTTCTTGTAAGGATACTTGAATGCTGAAACAGCCTGGGAACTTGGCCTCCCTTGCAGCAGATTGATGTTCTTTGGATGGATTTTCAGCCATGGAGTGATTTTGTCCTGATGTTCTGTGAGTGGTGGAGGGATGTGTCAGGGGCGGGGAGAGCCAGAAAAAGATACTTGGAATGAAAGTGAACTTGAAGGAAGGAAAAAGAGCAGCTCTGCAATGAGACTAGGAATAGTAATACTAGAATGCATAATGGGCAGCTAAAGATGCAAGGATTTTTTTGGTCTCAAGACTCTCCCTGTTTATATAGCCACTTGTGCCTACTGAATAAATATTTAGGAGATACTAATGGCTTTAACTATTACGGACTGATGCTAATCTTCAGTAATTCACTATGTTAGATATACCTGATTTCTATAATACAACACCAGAATACTCTTACGCATTCTGGTTTATGTTTACAAGCAATGAATATTAGCTGTGAATAGCTGTGAATATTTACCATATGTCTAAAAAGTCATATTAAAATAATTTTCCTTTTACTACTGCATACATGAATCCTGCACTGCACGCTAATGACAAATATAAAAATGTAACTCTATTATTTGTTTTTAATGTCAATATTAAAATCTATTTTTGCACTTCCACCTCGTAGTTTTTTGGGCATGAACGTGGTGAGAAATAAAACAAAATTTATTCTCTTGAGAAGAGCACCTTGCTATGCTAAAAAATAATTTGCCCTGTGCTTGATCCAAGCCATCCCATGACTTCCCAAGGCATTTCAGGTTTCCCACTTGGCAGCTCTGGCTTCTTGTCAGGATCTCTTATTTAGCAAGATGGAAGTTTCATCTAATTGTATCTCCTCCTTCCTTTCAGTAGCTGATCTCCCAAAGGGCAAAGGTATTGGAGAAATCCAGGGAGGACTCTGGCTATCTTGAATTTTTGTTCAATGCAGTGTCAGCTTCACTGCCACTATGTAGTGAAGAGAGAGCTTGGGTTAAGCTCAAAAGCAAAATGAGATGGAGAACAAACTGATTTTACAAAGGCATGCTTGGTAGCAATAAAAAGTGAAAATCAAATCAGAAGAATCTGAGCAGGTAAAATACCTTCCATCTCTCCCCCGAGCTGATCAAACTCCAGTGCACTTCTTCATGGTGGTGTTCATTAGATCTGCTGTCCCAGTGTATAGTTGTTCAAGGCTTTCCCTCTATTTGTACCAATGTTCTACCAACAAATTCACTCAAAACAAACAAAAAAAAAAACACTCCAGAAAACTGAGGAAAGAAAAGAACAGAAAAGTTCAGATTTCAACTTTGTTATCAAAATAGTGCTTTTGATACTCTTTAAGTAAGTCAGCATTTTCTTTAACCATTGTGATTGTTTCTTTTTTTTCTGATTTCTTTTTCAGTTTCTTAAAACTACAAATGTGATTTAAGCCAAGAAACCTAAAAAAGTCCATGTGGACAAAATTCTTTCATGTTGGACTAACCCCTGCATCAAGTCATGCATACATTCCAAAATAATAATAAAGATGTTTATAACTTGAAGGGCAAGGTGACCACAATCTCATACCTAGATTTGCTGCAGAGAGGGAGGTAATAAGGCCTCCCAGGAGCAGGAAGAAAGGCTGGCAAAAGATATAAAAATGGATATGGCAAGAAAGCATATCTGTGGTTGCCTCCTGTATGATGTGTATTGACCTAGTAAATTGAGATGTCTGCAAAGGAGCTGCTATGCTATAAATACGCTTGTGCTAATATTATTAAAGCTTTCAGACAGTTCAGTTTTGTCCATATGGCTTCCCAGGGAAATGCCAAAGAGGTGGCCCCTGGCCTCAGTTTGTCCAAGCAGCACATGCCTATCTGCACTGCAATTGCTTAATAAGATAGAGGCCATGGTTTTCAGAGGATTCCCTGGATGTATTGTGAAATATATGCAGCTGCCTAAATAGATGCTTGGCGAGATTTTTAGATCTTCCTAACTCTGTTGAAATCTTTATGAGCAAGATGTTTGAATGCTGTTGAAGATGGAAGATAGCTAAGTGCTTAGAAGTTGGGAAAAGTCTTTACCCACCATTGTATCTTTAGGAAAATAAAAACACTTCCAGAGTTGTTGATATCCAGTAGGGGCTTAATGGCTTGAATGTACCAGTCTTGCTGGTTAAAGGAATTAAAAATGGAGAGGGAAGAATAGAAGATAGGAAGTGACTGGCTGATTAATAAACTAAACTAATGCAAATACTGGGAGTAGGAAAGTCACTTAAAAGCAGATGGTTATCCATTGCCAATCCCTATGATCTAACCTCACTAAGCTGCTGTTCAGATGACATCCTAAAGCAGTTCCTGGTAGGGACCTGGCCCTTGTTCCATCAGAGAGGGCGGTGAGATGAAAAGGATGTGGTTTAACCAGGCTTTGACTTTATTATCTTACCATCTACTAGACCTATCTGAAAGTCACTTGTAGAGAGCAGGTTGCTATTTCTCCCTTAATTGCTCCCGCCTGCTGGAAAACTGTGCTCCCTGCCCCTACACAGATGACCCCAGCCTGCTGCAGAGACTTGCTGCCCTCCTTTTCTGAAGCTTAAACCTCCTATGGGTTCAGGGGAAGGGGAAAGGGTGATGTTTGCTCATGAAACCAGCTGTTGCAAGCTGTAGCTTTGTGTATCTGGGAGGGCCATGCTGCTGCCTCCTCTTATGGATGAGATGGGATCAGAGCCCCTGTGAGCCACTGCCCTCCTAGTGCCAGGGACCTTCTATCTGTTAGGACAGACAAAGAGCTACCTTCTCCTTCCATCTGCTGGACATCTGCCTGCACTTGTGAGCTTCAGGTCATTCCATTTCCTTAAACCCCACTAGGTTTAGGAGGAAAGGTGTGAGAAACAGAAGTGTGATGGCTGATGGTGGTGACAGTGCTACTGGAAGATGTATGATACCATGTGAGAGAACGGAAAGGATTTCCTTCTTTATAAATATCAAATCTTTATCTATGCACATACACATGGTTATAATGAAAACATCATTTATCTGTTTATTTTTCAGGTTACGGTTTTGTAGATTTTGACAGTCCAGCAGCAGCACAGAAAGCAGTAGCGTCTCTCAAAGCAAACGGTGTGCAGGCACAGATGGCAAAGGTAAGAGCAATCATGTTATACAGGATTATTTGAGCTGTTCAATTAAATTTCCAAGAGTTTGCTTTGCTCTTGTTTTTTCTTAGGGTTTTGGATTGCTTAGTCCAATTTTTTTTGGTCCTTATTCATCCTGTGGTTTTTGTTCTTGAGAGCTTTATCTCATGTGATGGGTTCTACCCTCGTTCCCTCTGGAGTGAGTTGTAAGATGGAGAGAGATGGAGTGACAGAGTAGTTAGAAATACCTTTGTGCTGACTGTGGGGTGAAAGAGTTATGTTTTCTTTGCTTTGGAGTTGTCTTCATTTAGTTCCTTAGCTTTGGAATGGTTATTCTTTTCTGACGTGCCTGGTGGGCTTCTCTGAAGGACTGATTGACTGAACATAAGGAAATTTTGATTGATCTGCCTTGGTTTGGCTTCTCCTGTCTTTTTACTTTGAGGACGTAATGGAAGTGTAGCAGGTTGCTGAAAAAATAGTTGCTGGAGGTTGCCTGGAGGTGACTGGCATCTGTTGTTCAAAGAGGCTGCAGGAGCCATGCTGTACATCTTGTAGCAAGCATGGTGAGGTGAGATACTATGGTTCTGGAATTGTTCTTTGTCCCTGAGCAAAGGGGCTAATGAGGAGATAGGGGTTATAGTAAATGACTGTCATGTTCTCCAGCTGTTGCCTTTTTAAAGGCATAATCATGTGCCTTTGGGCTCTAAACTGTTGTCGGTCAGCAAAAATAGCTGTTGCTTTGTACTTTCAAAATGCCGTGCCTTAGAATCACAAAAAAGCCCTTAATAGTGCCTGATTTAGTCTCTGCAGAAATGATTTAGGCCTAAAATCTCAAACAGTAACAACAAAAGCAGAGACAAGTCAACTAACAAACAATTGCATTTAAAGATTCCTATTTAAAGTAATCTTGGTGATTTAAACCTTTGTTTTTCAACAATATCATACTAAAAACATAAGGGTTTTTTAATGAAAAAAAAAATCCTTGGTGGTAAATAAGGTTCTTTTGCCTCCTACTGAATTACACTCACTGTGCCTTAAAGTAACTGGAAGTCATCCATGTATTTCTGTTTATTGGTGCCCCACAATGCAAGCTATGCTGTTTTATTGGCTCTTAGTTTTTATTGACATGTCGCAATAAAAAATATTTGCTTCAAATGGGTAAAAGATGGCAAACTGAAGAATGTGAACACCAACTAAGGACTGTGGTATTTTATTTCTCAAATATACTGCATCTCCATGCTCAAATATAGGCAATTTGATGCATTAGTCAAGCTGTGAAAAAAAACCACCACAAGACAGGAGATATGTTTTGCCCTAGTGGTTGATCTCAAATAGCCATTTCTGGGGAAGTGTGGTTCTCTTAACTGTAAATCTGTAAAGTCATAGATTTAAAATTAGAGATTTAAAGATAGGAATAAAAGATAAATCTATATTTGGTATTTTTATGATTCACAACATGGAACAACTGCATGCATGGAAACACCAGAACAGAAGGTGGCTTAAAATACTGTCTGTTGGAATGCCCAGCATTTTCTAGGGCTAAAAGCAAAGGCTGATGCTTTCAGTGTGGGAAGGGCTGTACCAACCATTGAGGTTTGTTTTCAGGTGGATCTGTGGCAGCAGTAGTTTTTTACTCTTCATGATTTTGAGGTGCCTGACATGTACACTTTTGTTTGCATAAAGCTAATTGTATTTTTATTATTTAGCCATGGTGCCTGGAAGCCCAGATAGGTTCTTTTTAGTGTGTTTGATGGTTCAAGATAACTATGCAACTGAAATTTTCCTATCTCTGAAAAAAAATCAAAGTATTTAGAAAAACGGGGATTCAAAGGAAATTGAGATGACTTTACACAAAGTACCTCACATGGCTGAAAAGGCAGAGCCTGGGAAAGCAAATCTACCTGAAGCAACATGTTAGTTCTTGCAGATGTTGGAAGCCAAGTTGCATAACAGACTGAAAGACAACGTTATCTGCCAGTGTCTCAATGAACACTAAGGGCTCAGAAGAGGTTTGAAGAAAGGCAGAATTTAGCCTCCACTTCTGGAAGTTTATCCAGAGCAGTTTTTTTTCAAGAACTGCTTTAATTACTGGTGAATGGTGGCTATCAAATGAAATAAAAAGAGTAAGGGTGAAGAAATCACCTAAACCTTTTGCGTGCCATACCTTGAAAAAGTACAGTCAGTGTCCCATATCTTCTCAAAGCAGTGAGACTTCCCTGTGCAGAGGGCCATGAGAAGACTGTAACCTGGGTTCAGCTGTAGGATCATCAAAAGTCTCAGTCCAGTCATGGATGCTTTTGAGTAAAGGTGAAAGTGACATTGGCCAGCTTTGGCTATACACTGGCCTTCTCCATTAGAAAAAGTATGCTGAGGTGTCATCATAGTCTGTGATGTTTTCCTGGAGAGAAATCTTGCTCAGAAAGAGAAGTTCTTTCTCAGTTTTAACACAATATAATTTTTTCTCATAGAAATATAGGAATCTTCTTTGAAAAACAAAAAGCAGAACTGACCCCCACCCTTGTTGGCTGACAGAAATATCTTGTGTATACTTGAGTAAAATATACTCATTTTATTGATGCTTAAATACAGCCACCTCCTTCATTTTTATAGCATTTGGACACCCTTTTGGCTGATTTTGTTTCAGAGTGCTGCCTCTGGAAGAAGGTTAGACTGTGGTGGATCAGTGCTCCAAGTCCCATCGTTGTTGGAAAACTTGTTCTGTCGAGGATAATACACTCCATAACCCTACACAGGGAAAAACACCATTAAACGTGTTTGAATCTCTCTTTTTGTTCTCTTGGATGCTGTTCAGCCTGATGCAAAGTACGCAGGAGAGGATTCAGCTGAGGGAGAGGAGCAGCAGTATTATGCCTGTGGTAGTGATTGCGGCTGGGAAGTGAGGAAGTGATGTCTCATGGGCCCATGGATGGCTGCGCGTTTGGTGGGATGAGGACACTTATGGCCACAAAAGATCCAGGCTCTCGTATATTTGTGCAGTCTCAATTTGTCTCTTTATCATTTCCCTCACACAGGTACCTGAAGGAGAAGTTTTAACTACTGCCATTTTCCTATATCCAATGAAGTTCATCTGAGTTGTCCATCTTTTTCCAAAGTCCTTATTAATAGTTTCATTTATTGAGAAAAAAAATTATGCAGTGGAGCTGATGAGTGATAGTTTCTCAGCTGGCCTGGCTCATTTTACTATGTGCTTCCAATAACCCAGACACACAGATTCATTTGTACGTATGTAGTGCTTCCTTGTCCAGGCTCTAGAGTTTGGGTGGTTTTATGTTTTTGTATTCCTGTGAAAAACAGCAGAACTGATATGACACTGAACAATGTCACAGGAATTATTGATTTGGTTGTCTTTGTATGATAGGGATTACACAAGCTCAACACAGAAAATAATGCTTACGTACATTTTATATACTGTTTTCAGTTTTCCTATCTGCTTTTTTCATGTGTTTTCTAGAAAAATATTATAGATGGAACATGGAAAATTGATAAGGAGAATCTTAGTAATATGGGTGTTGGCCCATACAAGAAGGCAAGGAAGGCAGCGCACATGAAAAATGTATCCATGCTCTAATGAAATCTGTAGACACATCTATTCTTGGAATTTGCAGTAGTCCTTCACCCTGAATTACACATGCATGATGACACTTCTCACCTGAAGAATCAAAAGAAGTTAGCTGTGTAAAACCAATGGGTTTGTGTTGACCCTGAAGTAGACTTTACAACTGTTGAATCAGTTTATACCTTCAAGGACATTTCTGGGTCCTCTCTACCATCTTTTATGTCCAGATCTAGTCTGCTGTAAGATCATATCAAGTGGAAGTTCAGGCAAATATAGGTTATTGCAGAGAGTGTGTAATAGCTTCTTTAATATCTACTAGCCCATCAAGAATGTTAAAACAAACATGTTTGTCAATCCTGCTGTTATTCCAAGTGCATTTTTAATCCTTAAAAAATGTATTTGATGATGCCTGTCTTCTCTGGACTTTTCTTTTGTATGTGTAATGCATTTAGACATCCTCAGCACCTGTGCAAGAGATGTGGACACTGAAGAAATATTTAATCAGCATTGACAGTTGTCTAAATTCAAGGAACATTTCTTGACTACTCTGCTGCAGTAATTGCCATCCAGAGGGCACACTGAAGAAGATGGTTCTGAAAAAGGGCTGTGCTGATAGATTCTGATGTGTTTTGCTTGACAAGGGAATTAGCGAATGTGATTTTGCTTCTTGTGTGATATTTTTCTCAGAAGCAGAAGCAGATATATTTCGCAGAAGCTTAAATACAGGGAGTAATCACCATCTAGGTGAAACATAAAAGGGAGCTGTTTCCCACAGAACAGAATCGAACAAGAGCTTCTGAAGAGGAACAGAGAGCTGGTTGGTCTATAGTTAAATAGTTTTTCCCCAAGGACAAGGATATCCTACAGAAGAATCTTTTTATTTTGTAGGCTTTTGCATAGATTTCAGGAATTGCTCTGGTTTGAGCCAGAGCAAGTAAGTTCATTCCACCTGCTTGTTTTTCAGCTTAATTTTCTCTTCTTTTAAATTACTTGCCTTTTTTTTTTTTTGTCATATACCGATACTCTAAAAGGCTGTTCCCTAAAATGGAAACTGCAGAAAATGGAAACTCTCCTGTGAGAGCCCTCCATCCTAATATTTTTTTAATCTAGGTTTTTAATGAAAAAGAATAGTTCTGTGTATTTTGCAGTTTAGAATATCATGAAAATGTTTAATAGAAATATTATCCTTAAAAAATACAATGTATGGCCTATACAGGGAACATCTGATACACTGAATATCACAAGCAGATTCTTAATTCATGATAGAGATGTCTGAAAATTTTAGCTAACTAAACTTCAGGATAATTTTATTTTGGCATTCTTAGACAATATTTGTGGATAATAGCCTTATTGACTGAATTAACTGCTTCTGATACCAAAGCAGGATGTTAGGATTTTTGATTTCAGTATTGAAACTATCAGGCTTCATTTTAATCCTAATCTGTAATTATCTGATCTTCCACCACCAACACCCCAAGCAAACTGTTCTCTGAAGCCAAATATTTGTGTTGCCTTTTTAAAATTATTTTGTTCATTTGCTACAAGAGCAGGAGTTGGTGACTCTGGAAACCCTGGTGTGCTCAGCAACATAGGAGAAGCCAAGAACTATCCTTTGCTGATGCTGGCCACCTTCCATGTTGTTTCCAAATGAATTGCAGAGCCAGGCGTGGGCTGCTGCTTCATCAGTTGTCAGAGATGTTTGGCACAACTGAGTGTATGTGTGTGTAGCACTCTGCAGTGAACACATATGCATAGTATATAATGATTGACCAGTACTGAATCAGTAACAATCCTGTGTTAAATAACAACAAAAAATTATGGCTTGAAAAAAGTGAAAGGTGGTTTGGTTTAGATTTGTAAATTACAGGTGCCAATGTCTCTCTCATTGCTCTCTTTTACCAAGTCAACCATACCAAAGGAGTTCTGCAGAAGTAATAATCACAAGACCAACACTTTCATATAGTGCCATTTATCAAAGCCATGCCCTCCTCATCCTCTCTCACCTGTTTACCTGTGTTGGTTTGCATAAAATGTCTTTCACTCTTCTAATGGGAAATTGTAGTTCCCCAGCTGCTACTGGCACTTGAATGCAGGATATTTTTTAGTTCCTTAAAGGGTAGTGATTGATGAAGTAAAGTCATTGAAGAGATGCTAAATTATTTGTTTCTACCACATCTTCTCACAGATTTTTCTTAGGAAGATGTGTTTTTCCATCTGAAGGGGTTTTTTTCTACATGAAACGCTCTCTAAATTCAGGATTCAAATCACAGATGTGCTGTAGCAAAGTGCTAACTTTAACTTTAAATTTCAGAAAATCTGCAGTAGCAGATGATTGTGTCGTATGAGCTTCCTAAACAATCAAGACTAAAGTAGTAAGCTGCTTTGTAGGAAAAGAAACAGCTTATGTCATGGACTGAGGTGAGGGCAGAGATGCGTAACCCTAATAGAAGGACTTCATAGGCTCATCTAGCCTGGAAAATTTACTGCTTCTACCTGAGAACTACATGACAGCAAATGTAAAATGAGCTTATGATCCTGTTCCCATTTTTAGATGCATGTTCACAAGCCAACATAGAATGCATTAGCTTGAGCCATTCTTGAAAGCAGAATATCAAGTAATCCTGGGGATAGTCAAATCCATATATTGCTCCTATTGCACACTTCCATATATTGCTCCTAAAAACACATAGGTCAGTATGAAAAAGAGTGTGCATCTCTTTCCTGTGTTGTACCATACCTGCCAAATTTATATACAAAAATTCCTTTGGATGTTTTCAGAAGTGCTTAACTTAGCATAATTCTACTCTCTAGAAGTGAATGGGACTTTACTGTTGATTCATGGAGAGGAATTAGGTCAGTGCTATGTTCCTTTGTTCTCAAAAATCTTATCTCAGCACCTTCCATAACCAATAAATTAGCTTAAAAAATTTTATGGCACATATAATCATGTTTATTCTCTAGCTATCACCTCAAATAGACCTTGCTGTGGTTTCCTTTTCAAGCACTACTTTAGTTTCTAGATTGACTTGAATTTTTTCATACTGTAACTTCATCCAAGATTAAAACATTCATCTGCCTTTGAAAATTGCAATGCAAATAATCAGTAAATATATCCACCTCCATGCTACTAATGCTCTGCACCACAGAACAGATGCTGATAAGTGAAAGACACAGCCGAATTTTAGTCTGGAGAATAGGGGAATTACTGGGTTCTTTTCGGGTTATGAACTTCAGCCAAATAAGAATTGGCCTTTTTTCATAAAAACATATTGTTCTTGACTTTCCTCGACTTGGAATACATTTGAATTGGTAACAATACAGCTGAAATCCACAGAGCTGTGGCAATTTAAGCTGGAGAGAAGAATGGGGCTCCCTATCTTTAGCACTCACATAGCTATACATCTTGGAAGCTCTTACACACTCTTTGCAAACCCTTTATGTTTGCAGAACAGGAAATCTGAGTCCTGCAAATGAGTTAAACACTGGAGTCAGATTAATTTCTTTTTCCCTCCATACTCAGGAAACTCCAAATGCCCCATGGAGGAGTTATCCAACCACAACTATGCAGCTTGGGAATCTGCAGCTCAGACTGAGAGAAACTCTGTTCTAAATTCAGTAAGCACATCTTTACTCACCAGGAAAAACCCAGTGCACTCTGAAATGATCAAAAAACTGTGGTTCTGGAAATATTACTGTGGTAGAAAATGGACATAGCCTTTCTTTTGTGACATACCATTTAATCAGCATGTAGCTGATGAGTTCTTCTGTAGCTCAGCATGAGGACAACGCTGTTGTAAGGTGAGAAATATAAAATCATTGTATCTAGCATGCTTCCTCAGGAGAAGGAGGAGATGATTCACATGACCACCAGCGAGAGGATATATGCATGCTTTCCTGGGGTACCACTTAGCCTGGACTGAGACACAGATTCAATAAAGCAATGTGATTTGTGTGAAATATCAGGCCACTTTGAGATTATTTTGTTTGATTTGGAAAGCAGACGTACAAACTTCAGTAGCATGTCTTTGGAGTTGATGCGAGTGCCTGTGTAACGACTCATCAGCCTGGAAATATACGGGTGCATATTCTGACAGTAAACACAAATCTACTAGTAATATCCATAGATATTCCCTGTGCACATATGCATCACCCTCTGAATATCTAAATGTTACTGTATTAGTGAATACTGTGCTTGTTATTTCCTTATTAATTAATGTTTTCCATTCCACCAACATGTCTGAGTGGTTTGACTGGAATCTAAATAATTTGAAATCAGTAGCCCAGGTCAAGTGCATCTACGTTAATGCACGTAGCATGGGCAACAAACAGGATGAGCTAGAAGCCGTTGTGCGGCAGGACAGCTACAACATAGTTGCCATCTTGGAAACATGTTGGGATGATGGTCACGACTGGAATGCTGCAATGAGTGGCTATAAGCTCTTCAGAAGGAATAGGCAAGGAAGGTGGTGGTGTGGCTCTGTACATTAGGGAGTTGTTTGACTGCATAGAGATAGACGCTAGTGATGAAGAAGTTGAGTGTTTATGGGTAAGGGTGAGGGTGAAAGGGAAGGCCAACAAAGGTGATTTTGTGCTGTGAGTCTGCTATAGACCACTCAACCAGGATGAGCAGGTTGATGAGGTATTCTATAAGTGGCTGGCTGCAGTCTCGCAAACGCCAGCCCTTGTTCTAGTTGTGGACTTCAACTTACCAGACATCTGCTGGAAATATAACAC